>OZ018320.1:140866223-141164957 GCA_963969495.1 Ceratothoa steindachneri | reverse complement strand
GGAGAGATGGAGATAGCTTCGATTTTATGTTTTAATATTGGCGGAATTCTTCAGTATATTATCCTTAATAGGAGGGTGAGGTTCGAAATTTTTGTTCCTGTATTCCATATATAAACTTGTTTAAATAAGTTTTTAATACAGTTCCAGCTGATATAATTTAGGATTCGAAAGGTTAAATATTACAGTCATCACTTTATTTATATTCGTGAGATTTATTTCCTATTTACTTTTCTGTTTCATCGATATCACTCACCTCATTCCTTCTTGGCTAAAAAAATAGCCTAGATGGTTTAAATAGTTTCACCTTTTTCAGATAAATGGTTCAGGAAAACTCTAAATAGTTCCTAAGTTAAATGCTTATCTATAGATGTCTATGATCATTGAAAATAATTATAATCGATAAAATATATCTATCTTTGGAGAACCACACTTTCTTCCCTTTATTTACTTTTGAAAACACCTATATTCAGGCATTCAATTTTGTGAAAGTATCCAAGTTTTCAGGCGTCACATCTATTAGTATTTCCATATCTGCAAACGTTACCTTTATGCGTGTATCCTCATGCAAACGTCAAACCTTTTCGCGTATAAAGTTTTTCAAACGTAGCCTTTATTTGTGTATCCAATTCTCAAAATTTCATCCTTATTCTTGTATTCACTTCTAAGGTCTTCACCTTGATTCGTGTATCCAATCCTTCAAACGTCACCCTAATTGTGTGCCCACTTTTATAATAGTCGGAATTATTCCTTTATCCCCTTCAGTGAACGTAACATTTATTCGTATATCTAATTATCTAAAGTAAGCTTTATTCATGCAAACATCACTCTTAATTGTGAAGCCACTGCGCAAATGCCACCCTTATTTGCATATCTAATTCTACTAACGCCATCTTTATTCGTTAATCTATCTAGCTGAGTAAACGCCAACCTTAATATACCTCAGTGAATTACACCTATATTTGTTGATCTTTTCTGAGAAAGTCGTCTTTATTCGTGTAGACTCTCTTCTAACACCCTCATTTGTGTATCTAATTCTGCGACATCAGCTTTATTCGTGTATTCACACCTAAAAATGTTAAACCTATTCGTGTATGCACCTCTGCAAACATGACCCTTATTTGTGCATCCACAGATGTAAACGTCACCCTTAATTTTGCATCCCATTCTACTAACATCAAATTAATTCGTGCATCTATGTACTGGTGTGAACATTAACCTTAATATTGTATACAATCCGGTGAACGACACCTGCATTCGTGCTTCACCTCTGATGAGGTCGCCTTTATTCATGTATTCTTTCTTCAAACACAATTATTCGCGTATCTTATTCTGAGAACGTCACGTTTATTCATACGAGGGGCGGTCAATAGGTTTTGCAATTCGGATATAAGGAAACAAGATATGAGAAAAAGTGTTTTATTCCTTTTTAATATAAATACCCCCCTCGACTTCAATGCACTTGCGCCAATTGTCCCTGAGGCTTAGAATTCCCAACAACCAGAAATCTACCGACTGCTGTTCATTCCGCTCCTGGACGGAGAGCTGGACATCTTCATCGTCCACAAACCGGCGTCCACGCAGTGCAGCCTTGAGCTGGCGGAATAAAAAGTAGTCGCTAGGGACCAGATCTGGACTGTAGGGGGGATGGGGGGATGGTTGAGCTCCTCGAATCCGCACTCGTGTGGGGCAACTTGTGCAACTCTGGCCTTGCGGACTTTGACGACGTTGAAGTTGATCATGGCGCGTGAGGTTTCGTGAGGTTTCTAAGGACCCAACAGGCACAGACCTTGATCATGGCCAAATTTTCGTGGATGATGTTGATAACACTTACATGTGATATTCCAAGTTCTCGCTCGATTTCTTCGACCTTCACCCGTCGATTTTTGAGGACCATCCTCTCCACACGGGCTACATTGTCCTCGCTGGTCACGTTTGATGGGTGTCCTGGACGGGGCTCATCTTCAAGGGACTCACGACCATAGCGGAACTCCCTATTCCAGCGAGCAATGGTTGCATAGGAAGGGGTGGTGTCGGTGTACACTGCAACCATGCGTTCATGGATCTCTTTTGCATTCTTGTCTTCCTTGGTCAAAAGTTTCATCACTGCGCGGTGCTCAACCTTCTCCATTATTGAAAGATTTGTGACTGACGATCTGCGATCAGCTACTGCTTCTTAAATAGACGAGGCAGGAGCGTGCAGCTGCAGGTCCTGACTTGTCATAACTTGTCATAACACCCCCACAAACAGCCATCCCCCTTCCTCTGTTTTGTTCTACCGATTCGCAAAACTTATTGACCACCCCTCGTATATTCACTAATTATAACATCGCATTTAATTGTATATTAATGTCTACGAACGCCTCCCTTATTCGCCTATCTACTTCTGCGAACCTATCCTTTTTTTCTTATATTTAATTTTGGACACAGGCCTATTATTCGTGCACACTGCTGAGAATCTTGTTTTATTCATGTATGCATTCTGAGGATAACACATTTATTTGTGCATTTACTTCTGATAGCACACTTTTAGTCTATCAAATGATATGAATGTCACATTCATTCGTGCATACACTTCTGCAAACTACGTTCTTATTTGTGTATCTATTTCTACAAACATCACCATTATTCGTGTATCTAATTCTGTGATTGTTACACTTATTTGTGTATCTAGTTCTGCGAACCTCATCCTATTCGCGCATTCAAATCTAAAAATGACACTCTTATTCGTATATCCACTTCTGCAAACATCACCTTTTTGGTTTTCCATTTCTGGAAACGCAACTCTTTTTCGTGTAACCACTTCTTTAATCGTCAATCTTATTTGTGTATCCACTTATATGAACGCTACACTTATTTGTGTTTCTAATTCTGAAAATTTCACCCTTATTCTCGTATCCACTTCTGAATTCTTCACCCTGGTTTGTGTATCTAATCCTTCGAACGTCACCCTAATTGTGTGCCTACGTTTATATTAGTCGGAATTATTCATTTATCCACTTCGGTGAACGTCACATTTATTCGAGTATCTAATTCTCTGAAGTAAGCTTTATTCATGCATCCACATCTATAAACGTCAAACATATTCGTGTATGCACCTGCTGCAAACGTCACCTACTAACGTCATCTTTATTCGTCAATCTATCTAGATGTGTAAACGCCAACCTTAATACACCTCTGTGAATAACACTTCTATTCGTACATCACTTCTGAGAAAGTCTCCTTTATTTATGTATGCTCTCTTTTAACACCTTTATTTGTGTATCTAATTTTGCGACGTTAGCTTCAGTCGTGTATCCAAATCTAAAAACGTCAAACTTATTCGTGTATCCACCTCTGAAAACAGGACCGTTATTTGTGCATCCACTGCTGTAAACGTCAATCTTATTTGTGTATCCGATTCTGCTAACATCAAATTAATTCTTGCATCTATGTACCGGTGTAAACATTAACCTCAATATTGTATACAATCTTGTGAATGACACCTTCATTCATGCTTTATTTTTGAGGAGGTCGCCTGTATTTTTGTATATTCTTTTCAAACACCATTATTCGAGTATCTACTTCTGAGAACGCTACCCTTATTCATAAATCCAGTACTGAGAACCTTCTCCCTATTCGTATGTCCACTTCCCTGTCAAAGTATGCCTTTAAAGACTCAAGGGTGCAAGGGTGCATACACAAGCAAAGGCAGATAGCCGACTCTAGGTCGCCTGCGATATGCTTTGGGGCAATTGAATGAGTGGGGTACCGCCTCTTTGATTTTTATAGAGAGTGCGATTTCCGGTTGACGGGGATTTACCTAATGGCTTGCCAAGTTGCAGTTCAAAGGATATATAAAGAACAAGAGACCTAAATATTTTTTTAATATATATAATAAATGGGGTAAAATATATATATATATATATATATATATATATATATATATATATATATATATATATATATATATATATATATATATATAAAAGGGAAACAAATTACTCGATTAAAATAGTTAATTGGATTGTGACAATATATAATATGACAGAGTTAAACGGGAGGAGCAAAATTAACGTTAATTCGAACAAGAGATATTAATTACGATTGAGCGGGAAGTCAATTCAAAAGTTGATGCGGGTGACGATTGACGGGGTGTAATCAGGGGATTATAACACAAGGTCGCTTTACCTTGAAGCGTGGTGGTGATCTGAGGGAGGAGGGGGGGACCAACGGCACAGGTCTTCGAGAAGATACTTCGGGGAGTCGTAACGAGGAGAACTCGTAGATGTGGGTTTTGAATACTTCTTGTTGAAGAACAAGATTTTCTTTGCTTTAGAGAGATGGAATCTCAAACACGAGACTGTTCTGCGGCTCGGCAGGGAGTCTCAGACACGAAGGACCGGGGGCCTTGAAGGAGGTGCGAGATGAGGGGGAGCCGTACAGTTCTCCGGAAAGAGAGTGGCTCGATGGCTTTCCTCTAAACAGGGGCCAAAGCTTCACGAAGAGAGATCTGCTGGTGAGAGCTTCACGCTGAGGTACGACTCGAACAAGGGTTGCGGGACTTCGCGGGGAAACAGACAAAACGGTCTGGACGGAGGAACTAGCAGACTCTCAATCTCATCGAGGAATAGCGGACTCAGGGTTAAATAGACAGGTGGCTGGTCAGATAGATTGCCCCCAGGGCATGGCCGTCCGTAGAGTATTCTCGATGTCAGTCTATGTAAACTTACTTCGAGATAACGAGTCGGATCGGACAGCGAAGTCTGCCTCATGATATGGGGGTAAGGTTAGTACGGCTGCGCTCGTGGGGAAATAGACATGCCTGAGAAGCATGGGGTGAAAACTCGGCGTTATACCTGGGGAGGGGGTAGTGAGGAGTGTCCGAAATCAAATACAGCTGGGTTGGATGACTCAGCGCGGGACTGCTTCCTCCTCAAAGATTCTAAACTTCCCACGAGAAGGAGAACGTAGTTTAGAGCGAAGAAGCTGAAAGGGGAATTCCGAGGGAGGGGGGCTTCCTTTCACGCTGGTCCCTCGAGGGTATCCCCTCACATGCCCCCCTTTCCGAAGATGACATGTCCTGATGTGTAGAGGAGAGAAAAGGACATCCCTACACATGGGACGAGTCGTGTATGGGAAAAATTTTGACCTGGGTCTACAGGTGTACAATAAGAGCGGGCATTTAAATTTGAGTGGATAGAGCGGTAAAAGAATGACTTTGTTTAATTCCTTGACCCAGGGCATATTTAAAAAGGTATCGTCGTTAACCAGCGAACAAAAAAAAAATAATTAAATAGTTAAATGAAAGTCACAATAAAAATCAATTTAAATAAAGATTCATTCATTAAAAGGGTGGTGGAACCATATTCAATACAAAAAAAGACAAATACAACGCAAAAAAACATACACAAAGTACAAATATGTACAAAAAACAAATTTTTACAGGGAAACCAATGAGCATAAACATAAACGGTTAAGACAGAGTTCTAGGATTATTAAAAAGGGGCAAGTACATAGACTCGATTATATGTACGGGAGTACAAAGCTACACACAAGTTACTTTACAGGGGGATGATCCTCGATCGGAACTGGTATTCCATTAGAAGTAAACTTCAACGCATAAGCCTTCTGTTCTGGCTTTTACAATGCTTTAAATAAGCCAATGGGCGATGATTGGTTTCGATCACGAATTCTTTACCGAACAAATATGTTTTGAATTTCTGCAAGCTTTAGACCATCGCTAGAGCTTCAAGTTCTATTACCACATAGTTCCTTTCGCGTAATGAGAGCTTTCGGCTGGCGTACGCACTGGGATAACTATTACCATCTTCTTCAAACTGGAGCAAAATGCAACCGATGCCTTCACTACAAGCATCCGTTCGTATTCCGAACGATTTGCTCGTATTTGGGAGTCGCTGTATGGGAGCTGATGTTAGTTTTTCCTTCAGCTGATGGAAGCGGGCGATCGCCTCGGGGTTCCATACGAGGGGGTCCGGGGAACGTTTCTTTAGCAGACAGCTCAGGGGAGAGGAACGCTAAAGCGGCGAGATTCAGGACAAAGCGTTTGTAAAAGGATGTCGTTCCGAGGAAAGAGCGAAATTGTTTTTTTGTACTCGGAAGGGGCATGTCGGCGATGGCCTTCACTTTTTTTTGCTGGGGTGCTATTTGATCTTCACCAAAGTGGAAACCAAGGTATTTAATGGTGCCGTAGGTAAAATAGTGAGGTCGTGTTCACGAAGCCTATTGAGGAGGGAGCGTAGGGAGATTAGGTGTTGGTCACATGGGTGGGTGGCCACGTAAACGTTATCAGTCAACAAAAGAGCCAATTGCGTCTTCTGAGGATGTTCCAGCTGGGGATTTAAATCGAGTTCGGGGGCGTAGCTTCCACGGGAACCAGGGAGCGAAAGGATAGGGTAGTTGTTATGAGACTCGAAACATACAGTTTAAATTAAATTAAGAGGCTCAGAGGGATAAGAGGCTTCAATTACTGTCTCTTCGTCAAGGGCAATTATATTATTAATGCAAGCGCGGCGGTGGTAGCGCTTAAGCATATTTACATGAAACAGTTTGTTACCTGAGGGGTCTGTATTACATAATTCACGGGGCCGCGTGCTTAAAAGAATGGGAAGGGGCCTTTCCATTAGGACAAGAGCTTATTTGTCTTCGTGGGTAGAAGGAGCAGCACCTCTTCACCGGGCTTGAATCGCCTATCTTTTGACCTAACATCAAAATAGGTCCTATACTTTTCTAAGGTTAGGTCCGTATTTTGTAAGCTATATCGGTGCATTCTTCCAAGCGGTTCCTAATGTTTAACAGGTAAGAATACGAATACTTGATCTCTTCATCCAGACGGGGGGTGAAAAAAAGTTCATTCACTATGCTCATCGATCCTCGAACGTTTAGGCCATAAACAAGCTCGAAGGGGGCAAATCGTAAAGTTTTGTGGGAGATTTCTCTGCAGGCAAACGAAGAACCAGCAGGTATCTATGCCATTCTCGGGGCTGATCATGGCATAACTTTTTCAGAATGGTCTTCAGAGTACCATTTAACTTTTCACAGACGCCGTTAGCGGCAGGGTGAAAAGGGGAGGTGAATAGGAGCTTGATTATAAAGAGCTTGCTGACTTATTTCATTAGTTCATTGGTGAACTGTCAACCTCTGTCCGACAAGATCTCTTCCGGGATGCTAACGCGGGAAAAGATATAATTGAGGACCTCCGCACAGGTCACGCTATCTATCTTTTTAAGGAGACTGCGTCGGGGAATCTCGTTGCAAAATCAACAAGAGTGAAGAGGTACGAGTTTCCTTTGCTAGACGTGGGGTGAATTGAGCCAATCAAATAGATGGCAACTCTAAAGAAAGGCTCCGAGGCAATTAGAGTCTTCTGGAGGGGGAGGGCAGATAGAGTTCGTCCTTTAACTGTAGTCTTTAGACAAATGTCACACGACCTGCAAAACTCGGCAATTTCTTTGGCAGCACCAGGCCAAAAGAAATAACGGAAGATCCTCTGGGCTGTTTTATTGTGGCTAAAATGACCAGCCAGTAATCCATCGTGGGCGTTTGGAGGATTTTGGGAACATGCTAACGGGGGATACATAACGAGCTAGTTGGGGTTTTATCCTCAGCCAAACTGGAGTGAAAAAGGAGTCCGTCACTAATGAGGTAGGCGACTTTCCTTTGACCACGGAGAGATCCTCATTTGTCATTTCTCGCTTTTTACCACAAGGGCTGGAGGGTGAGACATTCCTTTTGAGCGCTTGCAAAAGTTTCGTTTTAAAGAGCTGCAAATTGTTGGACATAAGTGGGTTCTAATGGCACGGGGGAGCAGTGTCCTTTAGCGCCTAGGCGCTCGTGATGACGGGTTGGGCGACGGGGTTAGGAGAGAGCTGCAGGCTCTGGCCGACCATTACGGCGCAGAAATTAATGGGGACTGCTATCATTTCGGCCCAGCCAGTAAAATAATTACATTCAAAATAGCAGCGGACCACGGGGAACAGATTTGCACGGCCCAAGTAGTCATGGACTACTGCGAATTTATCGTGGTCGGGGCCCACTGGAGGAAGCAACTCTTCTGAGGCGACGAAGCAAGTACAGCCGGTGTCTCTTACGAGAGTTGACACTCTGCAATAATTAACAATTTCTTTTTCGAACTCAAGCCCACCGGGGAAGCTTTTGTTGAACAGGAAATTGACTTGCCCTCCCGGGGAAATACTTATTGGGGAAGTTGCCGGCGTTTCAGGGTGGGCGGATGAGAGAGATAGGCACTTATTTGGTATATTTGCTGATTAAGAGCAGAACGGAATTGTGAGTTTTGGGGACAGTAGGTCCTCACATGACCTAGAACACCGCAGGAAAAACACACTATGGGCCTTCGAGGTTAATCCAACGCTGAGGGATTATTTATGAGGGACTTAATATCCCTCGATTTCGGCGGAGGATGGTACTTGGGTTTAGAGGAACTAGGTATCTTCACAAATTTGGGTAAGTTCTTCGGGGGGGGGACTTGGAGATGTTACCTTTACTTTGGGGAATGGGGATGAGACTTCTTAGGGTCTTTCGGGTATATGTGGTGGCTTGATGCGTGCACATCCGCCTCTTCTATAAATTCCTTGAAGGAAGACACGCGTCTATCCTTCATGAATGCGCGGATTTCGGAGAGTAGTGCAGCTCTCAACTGACCCCGTGAGAGAAAATCAAATAGCAACTCGTAGTTGCGGTTGAATTGGGCTGAGTCCAACCAGAATTGAAAAGTTTTTTGACGGTAGGTCTGGCCAGGAAGTATCCTCGCCTAGTGAAATTTTGCCATATATAAATTAGGATTCATATTAACAGCCGATAATAATTCTGACTTTAGGGTAGAGTAGTCGAGGGTGGCTTCGGCGGGGAGCGAAATAAAAATTTTCGGCAGGTGGGTATTGAGGAGGGGTAGTAGTCGAGCGACTCCATCGGCTTCAATGTCCGAGTGGTTCACTTTGAAAATTTTCTCAAAGTGAGTTAAGTAGGCGCTGAAATCCTTGCCGTCCTTAAATACTGGCAACTTTAATTATGGGGTTTGGGGGGATTCCTTTTTTGGACTAACGGAAAGAGTTTCCAAATGATTTCTGTTAACTTCACGCTCATGCTGACGAATTCTTTCTTTTTTTTCCATTTCTCTCGGCTCTCTTTCTATTCTCTCTTCAGCTTCTCTTTGTTTTTTTCTCTTTTCTCTTCAGCTTCTCTTTGTTCTTTATCTGCTCTTTTATTTCTTTATTCATATTGAATAAAAGGCAATTAGATCCCTGCCTGATAACCCAAGGATCTCTCCTTGTTGTCGGAAACGTTTAAATGACATCTCGGCGCGTCCAAGGAATTTAAGGAAAAGATTATGGGGCTGTTACGATCGTACCAAAATCTTAACGGAGATTTTAATTACAAAATGATTGTACGCGATCAATAAAGAAAAGAAAATAAGTAGTAATTCAAAAATTGATCCCTATATGACCAGTAATTATAGCCCTTTTAATCCTGCATGGGAATTAGTAGGGGATTTTAGGGTAGATCGTCTCCATAAAAAACACACACAACGATAATAAGCTTGCAAAAAAACGGTCCCTACAAAAAAATGTTCAATCAAATAAAAAAAAATTAAGAATTTGTCCAAGTATCTATGGATATCCTTGAACGAACTTAGCAAACCTTATACTGAACATTTACAAAAAATGGGGAAAAAATTACTCGATAAAGATAGTTAACT
Organism: Ceratothoa steindachneri; assembly: GCA_963969495.1. NCBI lineage: Eukaryota > Metazoa > Arthropoda > Malacostraca > Isopoda > Cymothoidae > Ceratothoa > Ceratothoa steindachneri. The sequence continues at coordinate 141,155,245 of OZ018320.1, read as the reverse complement.
GGATTGTGACAATTTATAATATGACAGAGTTAAGCGGGAGGAGCAAAATTAACGTTAACTCGAACAAGAGATATTAATTACGATTGAGCGGGAAGTCAATTCAAAAGTTGATGCGGGTGACAATTGACGGGGTGTAATCAGGGGATTACAACACAAGGTCGCTTTACCTTGAAGCGTGGTGGTGATCTGAGGGAGGAGGGGGGGACCAATGGCACAGGTCTTTGAGAAGATACTTCGGGGAGTCGTAACGAGGAGGACTCGTAGATGGGGGTTTTGAGTACTTCTTGTTGAAGAACGAGATTTTCACTGCTCTAGAGAAATGGAATCTCAAACGCGAGACTCCTTTGCGGTTCGGCAGGGAGTCTCAGACACGAAGGAATGGGAGTCTTGAAGGGGACCGAGATGAAGGGGGAGGGGCGCACAGTTGTCCGGGAAGACGCTCGCCCGATAGCTTTTCTCTGAACACGGGTCAAAACTTTACGAAGGGATATCTGCTGGTGAGATCTTTACGCCGAGGTACGACTCGAACAGGGGTTGCGGGAATTCGCAGGAAAACAGACTAAACTGTCTGGACGGAGGAACTAGCAGACTCTCAATCTCCTCGAGGAATGGCGGACTCAGGGTTAAATAGCCAGGTAGCTGGTCAGATAGATAGCCCTAGGGCATGCTGTCCCTACAGGATTCTCGACGTCAGTCTATATATACTTACTTCGATATAACGAGTTGGATCGGACAGCGATGTTTGCCTCATGATATAGGGGGAGGGTTAGTACGGCTGTGCTCGTGGGAGAATTACATGACTGAGAAGCATGGGGTGAGAACTCGCTGTTATTGCGGGGGAGGGGGGAGTGAGGAGCGTCGAGTGACTCATCGCGGACTGCTTCCTTTTCGAAGATTCTAAACTTCCCACGCGAAGGAGCACGTGGCTTAGAGCGAAGGGGCTGAAAAGGGTATACCAAGGGGGGCTTCCTTTCACGCTAGTCCTTCGGGTGCATGCCTTCAGTGATTAAAGGGGGTTTGTACATACCTGGATCCCCCGTGGAGTCCACGCCAGGTCAGAGTTTCCGAGTCGGGGGCCACGTTTATTCGTGTATCCAATTCCTTAAACATCACCGTTATTTTTAGTCAATTCTGGACACACCACCTTAATTTGCGTATCTAATTCTGTGATAGGCACATTTATTTACGTATCCACCTTTGAGAATGTCACCATTATTTGTCGATCTAATTATTCGACCGTCTAACTTATCCGCGTATACACTTCTGCAAACGTTACTCTTATTCGTTTATCCACTTCTGTAAACTTGTCCCTTACTTTTCTATACATTTCAGGAAAAATCGCCATGTTTTGTGTATCCACTTACGTGAAATTCACACTTATTCATACATCTGGAAACGTCACCAAGTTCGTTTATCCAATTTTGTGATCGTTACCTTTATTTTTGTATCCACTTCTGAGAACGCCACTTTTATTAATTTACCCACTTCTACAAACGCCACCCAGATTCGTGAATCAACTTCGAAAAAGATCACCTTTATTGGTGTATCGACCTTTTTGAACGTCAGCCTTATTCAGGTATCCAATTCTGCAAACATACTTCTTATTCGTGTATCTACTTTGCCAAACTTCATCTTTAAGGGGGGTTTACACATATAAGGATCACCTGCGGGTTCCACGCCGGGTTCCAACCCACGGAAACCCTTAACAAACCCGTCTTTACCCCCGTGAGAGACCCGGGAGATGCTCGTAGTACCCAGCAGACTCGCCTCCTACCCGGAAGAGGTGCAAAGAAAATTGCGCATGTTGACATTTTTTTTAAAAAACCCGCCAGGAGGTCGGAACCCGTCGGAAACCCGTAGACACTCGGCGTGTTACCCGAGTGGTTATTAAGCCATAAGTGGAGAGACGTAGCTCAAGATCTACTCAATTTTTTGCAATGAGTGATGAAACATAGAACACTTTTAGATACCATTTTGATTATATTATAAGATACAATAAGGACGTAGGAATGCTGCCGTTAATACATTTAAATCACGAGTGCTTAACAACCAAAAAAATTTCCTCTTGAGAAACTATTGACCATTACTGGATATAAAGAATAGGAAACCTGACCATTACTGTATATGAAGAATAGAAAACCTGACCATTACTCTATATGAGAATAAATGACATAAGGTGTGAAGAATAGGAAACCACGTAAGAAAAGGCTGCATTATGTGAATAAGTATTTGAGAGAGAAGGAGGACTGACAGAAAGTGTGTGATATTCTGCATGGTAGATGTGCCGAGGAGAGGTTTACGAGAAGGCGTGCTTTAGATTTTCTACTAGAGGATGAATCCTGAAGCAAGAAGAGGCAACAACTCAATATACCCAGGGTTGATCCCATGGTAGAAGTGTTTTTATAGCCCATTCCTGAAAAAGCTTTTGTAACACAATGTATACTATAAAGTTCGAATGCGTGAAGTGCATTGGGTTTTTTACCTAAGAAATTTATGTTTAAACCAGCGATAATGAAACCACATTTGCCCTTTTTGTTTGCTCCATAGGACACACAAAGATAAACTTTAAGCTTTACTACCCTATAGCGTAAGGTCGTGCCAGAGTAAAGCCTATTCTCTAAGCTTTTACACTCTACAAGTATAGATGAAGGACTTAAGAAGGCGAAATTAGCGATAAGATGCGAAAAATGGAAACACAGCCTTCCTCAGAAACAGTCTTGGAATGGCGGGAAATTAGCCGGAATAGAAATTAAAGATGTGATAATAGCTAGAAAATTAGGCTTCTTTTCTCATACCAGCCCTGAATTCCAGCACGTCTTAAACGGAACACGACCAAGAAGGCCATAGCAATTTCAAATTTAGTTGGGGGATACGTTTGATTTGTTACCTATAATTAGGGTTGCCAACTCTGACAAGCTTCAAGAAAGGACAACTAAAAAATAGACGCATAAATAGCGGCATCATTTTTAATTCTATCTATATACAGACAATATATCTATATAATAAAAATAAAAATAGAAAATACTTCTTTCTTTACTTGGTAATAGCTTTTTTATTGCTTAAAATTGTACTTGTTTTGACTTTTTGCTGCTCTTAGCAATTGAGTGTCATCTTTTTCTTTTTCAGCAAATTATAGAAAAGTACTAGGTGTTGCACCTAGTACCTGTAGAAGCGACACAGTCCTTGTGTGGCACCCTCTTGCGGAATATTGTTAGGGAAAGGGAAGTACTCGCGTGACAGGAGAAACTCTAACAATTTCCTCCGTGACACAACAAGAGGAAAATCGAGAAAACGGAGAAAGAAATCAGAAAGATTTTTCTTCATCGAAGCCAATTTCCATTGCATAGATACAAATTCGCGCATTTTATATAAAAAAATGAATTGAATTAATATTTTGGTTGTCGCAGAAGACCTTTACGTAATCACCATATCTGAAAGTTTGTTGAATTCTGCGAAGAAAGATTTTAATGGCGACTTTAATATCGATGTTCATAAAGTGGCCAGCAGAGAACGAATCCTGTGTAAAGAGGAATAAATGTCGCTTTACTTGAAATGAGAATGAAAAAAAGAAATGGTAGATGTAGAAAGTATTTATGGCAAAATTTGAGTCTCCCAACATTAATATTGCAATTTTTTACAAGCTCTTATACTCTCTTTGCTCTTTTATTGATTTTTTTAGCGTCTACATCAATTAATTCCACGTTTTATGTCCTCAATGTATGACCTAAAATAACATACAGGGTGGTCCGAAAGCTTGTCACCTTCTAAGAGAAAGTAATAATTTTGGCCTAAACGATTTCAAATGAAGCTCCTTTGTCATGTGGGTTAACATTGTGGTTCTTTGGGATTCTTAGCTCGGAAGACGGTTTTCGTAGTGACTTCGAAGACTATCGTAGCACAGATGCTTCCACCTTTGCACATCTGCCCCTTCGCGTTGAGGGTTGTCCTGTCCTCGGTTTTTTCTTAATTGATCCTGTCAGAAACAGCTTATGTTCCCAACGTAGTATCGTCCTCTTCGGAAGGACTAGCCTGCCGAATCTTGCAGGGAATTCATGTCGCACATTGTGCATGCAGAAGGCACATGATTATGTGCCCATACAGTTGTAATCAGCCTCTCTGTAGGAGCTCCTGTAGGTATTTTGAAATAGAAAATTAAAACAATATTAACAGGGGATGACAAGACTTTCGGTCATCTGAAAATTAAAATTTAAACAATATTTTAAATCTAAAATTAAAACAATATTCAGAAAGGGTCACAAGAATTCGGATCACCCTGGAGATTAATTACAGGACAGTGTGTGACCCTAAAGTTTTTTTATGTAAGGGGACTTTTGGAACACCGTTTAGATGGTTTTCGTGATCGTTTGAGGAAAAATGACCGCTCTAGCTTATTTGGCCATGGATACAACCAAAATATATACGAGTATATTAAGAGCTCGGGCGATTTGCGCTTATTGTAGGTTCTTTGAGTTACTTAAGTACGTGTTTGTTAAAATATACTACAAAGCATTAAAATATAATAACCCATAAGTAAATTGAGAAGAATGTATATTATATATTAGGATTATCAAGAAGGCAAAAAGTAATTACGAAAAAAATACCTTACACAAAAATTGCCAACACGAGCACGAGTCTAATCGTTTCTATATTTCCATTAACTGCCCTTGTAACCTATAATAGGCTATACTCTCGGTTCTGAATAGGGAATGGGTTCTCACTGGTAATTAAAACCCAGAGGAAAGATTTTGAACGGGTAAGTATTTCGTAAGTGATTTTACTGTTGCAGATTTGTGACGGCTATCCCAACTAAGCGAAGAAATCGATTTGGGAGAACGACCGATTCTCTCCGACATGCGAGTAAACGAAGGAAGAAATAATTAAATCTCTAAACAAGATGAAATAATTGAAAACCCCGAGGCTTGGTTGCATTTACCTATCTCACCTAAATGAGATAAATAACAAAGTGGAAAAACATGGATTTGATTTTTAGCCGGTCACTTAGAGAAGGGTTAGTTCCAGCCAATGTTGAAAGGAGCTAACGTCACGCACATCTTAATAAAGAGATTTTTTTTTTTTAATATCTATCAATTTATTATTTCAACTTCAATTATTGATAAACTTTTAGGGTTGATAATTATTAGAGATAATTTAGTGGGCCATCACGAGTTCAATTATACTCGTATTTTATCGGCGAAGACGCTCGTTTTTGAATAAGCTATTCTATTATTTTAATAAAATGATTTCTATCAACAGTGAGCACACCTCAGTCGATATTATTTCCTTAGATTTTCAAAAACCTTTGAAAGTGTCACATATAAGGACATTACTTAAACATAAAGGGTACAGAATAAGCGGAAAATTTCTTGATTGGAAAGAAAATTAACTATCAAATTGTGTACAGCGGGTTGTTTTAAATAGGACAAATTCGGACTGGCCATACCAATTAGCGGAGTGCCTCCGTGATCTATACTTGACCTAATTTTGTTCACGATATACACAAATAACTTTGCTAGTGGTTTAATTCCTAGAATCTCCAAAATGGCAAAACTAGAAAAAAAAATCCGTTTTTAAATGCATTGTAGCGAACCTTCAGCGGGGCAGAAATAATTATAAGCCTATCGATTGGGCAAATAAATGGGAGATGACTTTCAAAATACGTTATTGAAAGCTCATACACTAAAGATTACCAAATAAATAGCTAAAGCGAGTTTCCAAATGAATGGCCAAACTCCCTTCCCGAATAAAGACGTAGTGCTGTTGGAACGGGTGGAACCTAGGACAACCAAACTGGACGAAGAAAGACTCGATCCGCGACCCATTATAATCACTCACTAGTAGGCGATTACGTGGGAAACTGTTAGAGTATTTAAAATACTGAAATAATCCATAATATTAATTATAGTCTACTATTGAGATGGATAATGAGGCAAACACTCTTCAAAATTAAATTAAATTGGTAAATAAGCATTTTAACACAGCCCTAAATCAAAATTAATTATAACATCACACAAATGTTGAATAGTCTCCCTTGAAAAAAAGGAAAAAAAAACAAAGGGGTAAATTATGCTGCCAGTAATTTGTTCCCTAAGATTAATTTGTACAAATACAATTTTTTGTACTGTGGTATCTCCCAAGTCAAATGCATTCCAAGTGGAACAAAAGTTTCGGCAAAATTTTGCCTCCCATGTCGAATCTCACTCCCAAGTTTAATCGCCGACATCCACTTAGAAATCTATTATCTCACACCACTGTTGGACCACTGATTGCCAAATTCAGGGAGAAGGGAACTGTGTGCGACAAACAATTTTTTTGGCCACCAATATTCTTCCAAACGCAGCCTCACATCTTACAATGTTTCCTCTATGCGTGGGCCGCCTGTCTGAATATATGTATGGAACACGACGGTCAGCACTTCGATAGAATGTTCTTAACTTCAGTTTTCTCTCTGAGCCGTGATTTGTGGGACACCCTGTATACATAAACTTAAAGTTAATTGCGTGCAATTCAGAACCCTTTAATTTTAATATCCTTATACTGCTGTCTTTTGACGTAGTAAGCTTTGCTAGCAGTCTCCACCTTTTCAATCTTTCTCTCGATTGGACCTGAGAGCATTTGCAGCTCTTTATTCGGAAGTTATGTTGTTATTCTTCGTATTTTATTTTATCGTTGTTATTATTGTTATTAAAGATCTAAGAGAATTTGCTGCTCTTCATTCGGAAGCTATGTCGTTCTTCTTCTTATTTTATTTTAACGTTATTATTATTAAAAAGTGGGCCTTTGTAATCTATCACTGTCTGCAGGCAGAAAAATGATAGGGAGAATTATTGCAAATAGCACTCATTATTTGAACGTGTTCTCGTTAGATTAGACAACGTGGCCGAAATGTCCAAAATGGCCCAAATAGGATATTTTCTTAATTTGAGGACAAAAGATATCGCTGTAACCAACGAGTGAATTGCCCCTGTGGAAGACTCCGTTCTCCACCAAGCACCAGTACTGTCACATCTCTCTCTCTATGCAGTTCAACCTGTCCTTCTTGTCTCTTCCATAACCGATTCCCTGTTGTCAACTATGGACATCCTTCCGTAGTTAATATTATTAAAAAAATAAGTCGCATTGGAAGATATCACATCATATTTTAAGAAACATTATATCAGGGAACCAAAAAAGTTCGTGCGTTGTTTTAACCAATAAAAGAGCACAACGAAAATCCACGAACGTGTTTGGTTACCTGCTAGATGGTTATACATTGGAACCTTTCCTGATATGAATCCCGTCTATTTTTCTAAGACCCATTCATGAAGTCACAGAATCTCATCGGACAAACAATTAGTCACATAGTTTAAACTATTTTAAACGCCCATATGACTAATATTTTGTCCGGTGAGCTTATAAACTCCCAAAATTAGATTATATTTTAACGCGATTTTATCCCTCTCACCTTGAGGTTTCGAGGAAGAAATAATGTCCCTGTATGATACTTACACTGATGTTCTTCCTTTTCCTTGTAGCTGTTTTTGTTAATGAAGACGAAAGTGCTCGGAAGAATCTTTCCTTTTGTCTAATGTTTAATACTTGAAACATAAGGAACGCTATTCGTTTGGTTTTCATATCAACGAGAAGAGGTGGTAAACATGGATAATAAGGAAATGTACATAGGAGAAAAGGAAGACATTAAAGCGAATAAGTTTAATGGAGTTCAAGTTTCATAGTGAAATTAAGGAGTTTGTGGCAGGGTTAATCGTGGGGGTTCATGTAGTTTATCGCGGTGTTCTTGATGATGTGTGGACACGCTCTGGCGCTTACCAACCACTGTACCCCGTCCTACTGCCTTGTGGGTTTTGCCTTTTTAGGTAAAGGCTAGAGGAAGGATACCTCAATCACAAACCAGGATCGTGAGTGCCTATAAGCGAGCACCAACAGACCGGTGGCTCGGCAGCTCCGTACAGCCGATGATGAAGCCTGGGTCACCTCGACCTCTCCTGCTACCAGGGTCCTTCTCCCCTCGGTCAAGATACGGGTCCAAAGACTGCACACATTCTTATCCGTTTAAGCCTAGTCCAGGTTGATGCCCTCAAGAGGGCATCCGTCATCATCGATCTTGATGAAATTTCCAAAAAAAAAAGAATCCAATTGATGAAGCCTATTACAAGTATATTATGGAGTCCGTCGTGGCGTTCCTGGTTAGGATATGTAAATGCCATTAATGCTTAATCCGTTATAAATGGTCTAGGGTAATGAGAGGAGTTTCGGAAACCTCCTGTAATGGTCAACTAATGAGATTCACTAACATTGCGTCAAATAATCTAATGGAGAATGAACCATCTCCTACATTTGAACAGGGAAATTTGTTAAGTAGAAACGTACTGTGCTGCACAGTGTACACGCTGAGCAGGTGCCTGAATAAAGCTAATATGAGAACTTAAATATTTAGTACAAGTCAAGTGTCTAGCTTTCTCTCCTCATCTTCTAACTCTACAACATGCATGTCAGTATTAGTTCAAATATAATAGACCTGTCTTCAATTAATGTTCGCGTTTCTTCATATTTACTGTGGTGCTAAAAAATGTAGCAATAAAACCCGATACTATTTTTGCCCTTGGAATAAAAATTTAATTCTCAAATTGCTTTTATAAAGCGCATAAATTTTAATTGAATGCTTGGTACCATTCACTGGATACTGCATGATTAGTGAGCTAAGACGTCTTTTAGCACTATTGGTGAAAATGGATAATCTACAATGGCAAGAAGAGGAAGATACAACGAATGAAGATAACACCTAATAACTAACGGTGAGAGTAAGGATGCATTACAATAACTCCCTCTTGCAGTCAGGTGGTGTTAATTGATCCTCATTTAATTCGAATTTCTGGAATCCAATCAAATATCTAATACCAAACATATTCCGTCTCTAACTTAACTCGCTGATTCCCGAATTGGGGTAACTATTCAACAAGTTTGTAATTTGAGGTTTTCATGGGGTTAACTGAATATGAGAAAATATTACTTTGGCTGTACAAGATGTAAGGGGGAGGGGGGTAATAATGTTAAGTTTCGCAGTCTGTCCATGAATCAAGCTACTCAGTAACTGACAATGACTCCTTTCGTCAGCAACTTGATATTATGTCAGTTATTGGCAGATTTAAAGTATCCTTCATATTCATGTTTTCAAGGGGCTTTTATTTATATTCATTTAACTCATATATAACTTTGGACGATTAATTGTCTTTATTGATAAAATATCTAGCTTGAGTATCTATTTTTTTTATTAATTTAGGGGTAAATATATAGTTTTGAATGTTAATTTATTTTTGCCCTTCTAATTGGCATTAAGAAGGGGAAACAAGCAAATTATGCCTCCCCCTAACCGTGATTAAGCTAGGAATGACAAGAAATCCCTCAGGATTCGCTATTGAAGCTGATTTTCAAAATATTTGGCCATGATTGTACAATAAAACCAATTTCCTTTTAATCGGATGATGTAAGAAAGTTGTTTGTTGAAGGATTACGAATTGTTTTGTATAATGATGGGTGTACTTATAAAAGCCTCACTTCTGAACCAACCATCATTAGTGTGATAGACATATGGGAGTGTTTTTATGTGGAGTTTAGGGCAGTGAGACAAAAGTTTAGTGTTAAAAAAGGGAAAGACAATTTACAGATCACAGTTGAATTGACACAAGGCTGAGTGTTTGTTTGTTTTTGTTTTTTTTTATATTTAATGTGCGTGAACCAATGGGGTCATAGGCACACAAGACAATACAATTGCATGAAAATTTGTTTACCTTCCTTATAGGTTTCTCTCGTTCTGTCACAAAGCAAAATCCGTCAACCCTACTTGTGCTGGTAGACTGGACGGTTCTTTTTCTCATGTTTTATTGGTGACGGTGTTGATGATAATCTTCATTGACTAATACTCTGAATAAAAACACGCAGTTTACGTAGTACTTTTCTTGGCGGGGGGGGGGGGAGTATGAAACACTATATTAGTATCTATAAGACTCTCGATTGTTTCCTGCGGCCACAACGTAGTTTGCTCATAACTAAGGGTATAATATTATATGATAGGGAGAGTGCGCAACTCTACTAAATCAGCCTTCACCCCACAAATAGTAATAATAAACAAGTAAAGATATTTTTGCGCCACAATCTAAGAATTTCAAACAATATGCATCTGTATTTATTTGAGACAGAACTTTGTATCCCGGGCGACGCCAGGTACCTATGCTAGTAATTATATAATTCTTCACTTAGAAAACAGGTTTCTAAAGTGACTGGCCTCCATTATCAGTTTAAAACATGTCTCTTAAGTAAAGAATTATACTTTGTTTACTAAATCAAAAACAAGCCGTAAACTGCGTCTTCCTACTCGCTTGGAAGCTCGATACTGAGTTAAAATATTGCCTACTTATTCCCCCCGAAGAAGAATTTGTGGTCCGAGCATTTTGATCGGGTTAACTGGGTCGTTTTTGCGTTTGGTTCTTGCCTCCCTATGATGCCGGAGTGTGCTTCCTCCTTATTCTTCTTGCTGTCGTTTCGTTTCTTGTTTGTTTTTTTGCTGTTGTTTGTTTGGTGTTTGTTTTTTTGTCCGAATTCTAAAGAAAGCGTAGTACTAGGCTGAATTTTTAATCACGCGAGTTATCACCTTGGTGGCCTTCTCCAGATGGGCGCCATGAAAAAAGATGTTTCCCGCCACACAAACTTGAGATAGTTTTGCTAGTAAATGTGTTTAACAATAGAATAGATGAATATTCCTCTACATAATATTCCTTTTAAATATTTCTCTAGCCATATTCTCTGTTTATTTTACGTCTGCTCCACCTCTGAAATCCACTCTTTCCATTCTCTCCTGAGCTAACCTCGAGGGGATTTTAAGGTCTTTGCTAGTTCGGATTTCGACAATTCCACAACTTCTTCATCCATAGCAGTTTCCTACTTTTTTATCCCCTTATCCCAATCATTTTAATACGTGTGGTTGAGTTCTTTTTCTTGAGGAACACAGTGGTGGTGTAGAAGTGACGGTGTGCGAGGAGAAGGAGACGCTCCAGTTGGCATCTGGACCGACGTGCCCGGATGATCAGACTCGCGTGTGGGATCAGAAGCGTGTTCGCCAAGGCTTCCGCTTACCTCTTTTGTCGCTTTTGTGTCTTAATCGTCGCAGGATCCTTCCATTTCCACAAACTCCTTCCCGTCTCTGCTCCTCTAGTCCAGGATGTGTATATATGTGTGAATTAAGGAGCGGAAGAGAAAGTGAGAGGGCTGGGAACACACACCTGCGCACAAAAATACCAATACAATCTCATTAAAAGAATAACTAAATTGCCTCCCTACATTTTAGACCTTATTTAGTTGTATTGTTTGTCAATGCAGAGGGTCTTATAGAATATTAGGGTACAGGCCATGTGTAGCAGTAATAGCAATGATGATAAATACTTCCACTAGGGCCGTGAAAATGGAGAACCTCAAGTATTATCTTTAAAAAGGTGTATGTAAAGTATTTAGTAGGTTCCAGACTTAGATAAAAAAATTCTTTACTTCTTGGTACATCATTCTGCTGGTAACGATTAATAGAAAAAGAGTTTGTTATTTATTTTGCTCATAAAAATGATTTGGTTTATTACATAGATTCAACGGACTAATAGAAAAGTTTGCCATTAGTTAAATCTCTGATGAATGGCGATTGCTTATCAACTCTTCAAAGAGGAGTCTTATAAAGATGTTTCCTGGCATAATAATGCTTAAAGTCCTCTTAGACATTTAATGATTATGAAGGAGATTTATAAGAATTTGATGTTACTTTTAAACAAGATCAATTAGAAAGACTACGATAAAATGATTTGTGGGGACTTGAATATAATTAATTTGAATGCTATTTGGACAACAGTCAAGTTACACAAAGTCTCTTTGTTTCCTGTGTGAGTGGGATGGCAGGGCCAGGAATCTCCGATGCATGACATTGAAATGTTTCCCAAAAAGATGGTCGTCTTGTATTGATTCCCCAAAATTTGCGGTAAAGGGACTTCCATAATGTTATTGACCCTTCATGTTATGACTCTTCAGATATTGCTGAAAAACGATTGTCATTATATTCTGAGTGCCCCAAAGTTCTAAAATGTATTGTCTTTTTTTATTGCTCTCTTAAAATTAAAAAAAAGGAAATCCATTTTCTTGTGACCCTAAAAATGCCTATAAAGGCAGTGTCATGCAGCTCAGAGTCCCTAAAATTGCTACAAACAAGGAATGATTAGCTCTTCTGACTCACTAACAAACTGCCAAAAACAAGAAATTATTAGCTCTTCCGGTTCACTAACAAACTGATAAAAACAAGGAATTAACTAGCTCTTCTGACTCCCTAAAAATTGCTAGTAAGAAGGAATCATTAACTCTTCTAACTCTAAAAGTTGATCAAAAGTAAAAATTATTAGCTCTTCCGATTCCCTAAAAATGGCTACAATGTAGGAATTAGCTCTTCTGACTTTTAAAAACTGTTAGAAAGAAAGAATTATCAACTGTTCTGGCTCCCTAAAATTAACCAAATAAAAGGCTTTGCCATAATGTTCTGTAGCCTTAAAAATTGCTAAAGAGATGGCCATGTTGTTCTGACTACCTTCTAAGCGAAATAAAATGGAATGTCATTTTTTTTACGCCCTAAAAGTTGCTAAAAAGAACCTCCTCCACGCTTGCAGTGTTCTCGGAGCCCAGAGGCTCGCCGCGAGAGTGATCCTCCCTTGTCGTTGGAAAGGGGGCTCAGCCCGCTCATTAGAGTGGACCTCGAAGTGGATTTTTACTATACCTATCTCTCCTCCCCCCTTGACCTTTACTTATGGTCTCATTGTTATGTTATTTATGGTCTCCTCAGGTCCCCCTCTTTATTCTTCCCATTTTTTCTGTCCTTCTCACTGTGGTTGCGCTTGAGTGAATCTGTGGGTGGTTGTATTGTTGTTTTACTGAATGAATGTGTAGGTGCTAGTGCGCGTTTTAGGTTTCAGTTAGCGTACGATAATAATAGGTGACCTCCCCCCCCCTACTCGTTAGTGGACCCGCCTATCTCTACTTCTTTTTATCATATACCCACCTCCCAAACTTACTGTTCTATGTACAAAGGCTCTGGCTGCCCGGGGCACTTTCATCCTCTTATGTTCCTTAGTCAAGTGACAGTGTATACCGTGGGATCCCTACCAGGTGTGTTGCGCCATGGACTCTGCTCACCTTTCTCCAGTACACATATAAGGCGGCTATCCCGGCACCATCCTTTATGGTTAAAGTTCCAACACATTTTCACCTCATGGCGGGCCGGGTTGTCAAAGCCCATTAACGTTGCACTGAGACTGATTATATGTGTAAATGATTATATTCTGGAATTTCTGATACTATTGAGACTTTTCTCAAAAATTTTTACTCATAAGGATGTCAAATTATCTACTTTTCATAAGGCCCCTTTTTTCTTTTTTAAATCTAATCATGGTGAAAACTGAAAGCAAGAGTGGGAAAACACATGGAGATCTGCCTCCCAGCGCTCTTTCCTCCTCCCTAGGTGTCGGGGAGGATGGTAGAAATCGAGGCAACCCTTTGACTGTGACGGAGACTACCGAGAATGGGATCTGTGATGCCTTGAGGGAATGACCATACGGCGGCCTCCCTGATATGGACATAGTCCAGGAGATGACACAGCCCCAGAATGCAGAATCTTTCATGGGGTCGAACCCTGGTTCGGTGCTCCACACCGAACACGAGTCAGCCCCTGTGAAAACTTCTCCACAGACCGTTCGGGGCCCTGAGGACTCACAAGGAAATGAGGAACCTACTCCCCTGGCTGGTGTCCCTCTGACAGCTAAGACCTTCTCCATCTCTCAAAAGGATCTTGAGGCCCGAGGTGCCCCAGGCTGGGTGGTCCAAGACCAAGACCAAAGTCACAATTGCGCCTCATTGAAAGACTACTTAGCGTTTTCGAGCCCGCTGGCTTCAAATGTTTTCTGGTTATGCGTGCCACTTATGGCAGCATGTTGATCAAGGGCAAGATGATCTATCAGAGGAGAACATTAGCTAGCCTGATTGATAAAGAGCCGAAGGTGTCCCGTTTCTCGGACGGGAGCCTTCTAGCGAATGCGTCAGTTCACTCTGAAGCGGCCATGATTTGTGCAATTCGAGCATTTAATGACACTCCAGTGAATGTGACACAGCACTCTACCTGGAACTTCGTAAAAGAAGCGGTATACGCGAGGGAACTCATGGACTACTAAATAGATGATATTACCTTAGAGCTGGCAGACCAGGGAAAGTACAAGGTAGAACGTGTGCTAAGAAAACAGTGAGGGGCCTCGAGACCCACCCCTACACCCTTCGTCACGTTCGACCGTGAGTCTGTACGTGAAGGCATTTGTGCCACTGCCGTGGAGGTGCTGCTACTGCCACTACTTCGGCCATACGAATTGCTACTGTAGACGTGCAAAGTTAGGTTTAGATGAAGTCTGTGTAAGTTGCTCCAAGGCCACTCACGAAAAGTCCAAATCATGTAAGGACAAGTGTGTCACGAAAAGTTCAAATCATGTAAAGCCAAGTGTGTCAAATTCAGAGTGCTGCACCCCTCTTCATTGAATCAATGTAGTGCGTATCTCCTTGAGAAGGAAATTCTGGTCGTTCAAGCTACAGATCCTCTCTCATTTTGCGAGGAAAAGGACTTGGTCCTGGCGCGCCCGGCGCTGCCTGGGACGTCTTATAACAAAATTTTTAAAATAAACACCCTCTGATTCTGGCCCCTCCAGGCCTACGAGCACGCTCAATTCCGTACCAATCCGGAACTATCCTGCGGGATCTACTCACTCCGGTCACTCGCCTGTTAGAGCAGGCGACACAAAGAGATCACACCCAGCCTTGGCTAAAACCAGAGCTTCCCCAGCTTGACTGTTTTCCGTAAGGCGAAACGGCCACGCAACACCCCGTGTCGTAAGACTCACAGGAGGTAACATCCTTGAAGGTTGTCGTGAGGTCGACTTCCGAGGTTCCTAAAGCTGTTCCCCTAAAGGAGGACAACACAAAGGAGCTTCGGCTCCTATGCCCGCACTCAGAGCTAGGCTGGGTAGTACGGAGACAGTAGATCTTGTAAAGGAGGAACCAAACCTCCGAAGCCGCCCCGCTTGCCTAAGGTTTCTAGGCGGAGGGTGGAAAAGACTCGTATTGCCAGCCCAACCTCCCTCTGATACGTCCTCGAAGGCGATAGCGCCTTTAGCGCCTGGTTTGGCGAATAGCGTCCATAATTCGGCTT
The DNA here is from genome assembly GCA_963969495.1 of Ceratothoa steindachneri. Classification (NCBI taxonomy): domain Eukaryota; kingdom Metazoa; phylum Arthropoda; class Malacostraca; order Isopoda; family Cymothoidae; genus Ceratothoa; species Ceratothoa steindachneri. The sequence goes on along the minus strand of OZ018320.1, from coordinate 141,139,983 downwards.
CTGGGAAGAGTACGGCCATTTCGGTGATGATCTTCTTTTGGAAAGGGATCCCCGCATCTCCTCTGATATATGACTGGGGGGGGGGGGCATATTCCTTCAATGGAATTGACGCGGACTCCGGTACAATGGGGAGAAGCTGCGGAGGCTTTTCTCCTCCCTTTTCTCGTTTGAAATCTTTCTGCAGGAGACCATGCCGGGCACGTGACCCTGCACACCCTGCCGAGGTATAAGGATTTCGCGACCCAACCACCACGGGAAGTGGACCGAGCAAGAGAATCACACCCAACACGATGTCTCCGTTCTTCTCTTTGTTTTAAATACCTAATTTCAGTCAGTAGAAGTGCGGCTACACCTGGATAAGAAGTATGCTGTCATTTCTGCGTACATCTCACCGTCATCAGACTTCGACGTAGTGGAATTCCGCTCCACCGTGGCATGGTTGCCGAGGCCTTTTCTACTGTTCTTCAATTTGAACGGTAGACACCCCCTCTACGGAAACGACTCGATCAATCCCCGGTCTCAGTTCCTTGTCAACCTAATAGAGGAGTTGGAGATAGGTTTCATAAATGTAAATGAGTTTACGCATTATTTATTTACCTGACTTGATATATCCCTGTGCAATCCGGATGAAGAGCCTGATTTTGGGTGGGTAGTAGTCGATAACCTCCATGGTATTGATGAATATTCCATTCAAATATCATTTTCTAGACCGCTGCCACCTGAGAGGCCCCTCCGGTGATGATTTGCGCGTGCGCGATGGTCCGCATTTCAAGACATGACTGATTTCACTGTCCCTGTCAAAGAAGTTTAGGTCGGTGGATGAGGCCGTTGTCTTATTCTCCGATAACCTCATTGCCGTGGGCCTGGCTACAATTCATAGAACGTCTGGCTCTTTTGTACGCCGACCTCTCCCGTTGTGGTCAGCCGAGTGTTAGACTTCCCTCAAACAGAAGCGTTATGCCCGCATGCTCAAAAGCGCCGCCTGAACGATTTTATTGTCAGTAAATTTCGTCAAGCTAGGGCTAGGTTCCCGTATGTTTTGAAGCACGCCCACCGCTCTCTTGGCGGGCATACGTGTCTTCACTTAACGGGAAGACCCCTCTGACAAAAGTGTGGAAGCGATTTAAAAGGATTCGGGAATGTTCTCGCTGGACCCTCCTCCCATTCTACAGGAGAAAGGGACCACAATTTCGGTCCATGCGTCCGTGACCGAATTTTTCGTGAACGATTTCTCCGCACTTCCTAGGCGGGATGCTCCTCCGTCAGCATTCAATGCACGTCGTGTGCTATAGTACGCCGACTGGACTTTATTTTCAGACTCGAAGAACCCTTTAACGACAAGTTTACATTGAGTCAATTGCGTTCCGCTCTCGATTCGTGCGCAGTCACTGCCCCTGGTCCAGACGCTGTCCCATATGACATGCCTTGACACTTAGGTTATCGAGGCATGATATTTCTTAAAGATTTGTTCAACAGGATCTGGACAGAGGAGATTATCCCAGACTCTACTTTTCGCAAATCAGGGAGATATCACTCTATCCCGGTAGGTTTCCGCCAAATCTCTCTAACCTCTTGCGTATGCAAGTTGATGGAGAAATTGGTAAATCTTAGAATAGCCTTTTTCATGAACAGCGGAGGATAGCTGTATTTGGCACAGTGTGGCTTCCGCAAGTTCCAGTGCACGTCGGATGCTCTGTTCTGACTGGAAAATGACGTCTGTGAGGCCTTCATTTGTAGAAAGTACTACGACACAGTGTTTTTTGATCTGAGAAGGCTTATGATACTGCATAGCTATACGGCATCATGAAGACTCCCCGCACGATGATGGCGAGGGGAAGCCTCCCAATCTTTATCTCATAGTTTTTGCGAGATCGTCTATTCCGCGTACGGGTGGGTGGGGGGAAGGAGGCGTCTCTGACAAAATTGAGCCGGAAGAGGGTGGCCCACAAGGAGGTGTCCTCAGTATCACATTTTTTCCCTGAGTACCAACGGTATCACATCAGTGCGGCCGGAAGATATTCTCGCTACGTTCTACGTGGACGACATTTCGATCTTTTTTGGTGCGGCTCAGATGCTAACTCTGGATTATCGACTACAACAGGCTGAAGTGGACAGGTTTCAGTTTTTCTTGACCAAGACTAAGCTAGTGCACTTTTGCCGCCAACTCGGTTCCACCCCTACCTGGACTTCTTTGTAACGGGGTTTGCTTGAAAGTGGTGGATTCGCATCGTTTCATTGGTCTTATTTCTAAAACGCCGCCTCACCCCGGAGGTTCTAATTCGTAGCATTAGTGTCTCTTTTACCCGCGCCATGAACATTCTTCGTTCCGTGAGGTTCAACTCCTGGGCTGCTGATAGGACTTGTCGTATAATGACCCCGGTATATACGTCACTTTTTTCCAATATGCGTGGACGCTGAGGGTCAAACGGGTGACCTTGACTCAACTCTGGTCACGACAGAGATGGCGGATAGAAGTGGGGGAAGTTGGGGTCTAAATTTCCTGAACGAGTGCGAAGGATTTAAATGCAAAAAGATTGACTGCAGTTGGCAGTTATTAAACTCTTGAAGGCTACGGGCTATGAGGCTTATGAACAAGTAGGTACAAAATATACTTTAATATTTACACAGTTGTACACAATAAATAGATTAAATATAATAATAACAATGGATACTCAATGTATACAATAACCGAACTAACAGAGATACTCGCTGAAAGCTCTACGGTGTGTGGACGGGGGGAGGCGATACGAGCCTCTGTGCATACGCATACAGGCATGACTGGCAAGGTAGACACAGATGATTCGTCTCAGCTTAGCTTGGGTTCGAGGCTTTACGAGATGAAACGGTGATCGGATGGTATTTGAGGGACTTTAACCGCGGGGAGTTTAACCTCTATTAGTATCACTAACTGGAGGGAGTATTCGTGCCAAACGAAATGTACCAAAACCAAGATGTGCCAATTGACTAAGGCTCATATCCTTTGGTATAATTCCAGCCTTCAGCTCGTAGAGAAAAGGAAGCGCGATCTAGAATGATGTGTTTCGTTGTAAAAGGCAGGCATATACTGTCGATGCCCAATTGGGGCCAACAATATATAGGGACCAACCGAAAACGTTACTGCCTCCACCAAGGCAATGGAGGAATCTCTCCTTCACGAACCAACACGGCGCTTGAGGGATGGGAAGTACACCAGCGGGGGTTTCTTGATAACGCCCTGGGAGACGGCAGAAGCGCGCGTTTGAGATTCAAATCCCTCTCTTATCGCATAAAGCAGTTCGATATTCTGACTGTTTTCACGGTCCTCGCTCACATGGAATGACTTCGTGCCTGACCCCATGGTTTCAACAGGGCTTATGGCGGCAATGAACCTTCATTCTCGACAGCACTACCTTCTTGCTTTTCTATCGATCCTTTGCCAGTTCAAAGCTTTATTACGGACGCGAATTTTATGTAGCTTAGCGTATATTTCGGAAGGTAGGCTCAATCCACCACACCGATCTCCACCTGGCGACCGGTGCCTTCCGCACGTCCCCCATTTAAAGCCTACTTGTCGATACTGGGGAGATGATATTCGCTCTGAGCCGTGTCGAGTGCATTATGCGCCTTTGCGTGCGGGCTCACCGCCTCCTTTATTCGCCAACGGCTATAATCACTGCATCCTCACTCGATCTCGACAATGCCTATGCCGCCGAGTAAAGCCAGGAATAGACTAAGCCCTCTGGGTTTATAGATAGTCAAGACTACTTTGATAGCTCAGTGTAGCTTCCAGTCCGGTGGCGCCTCTAGTTCTGCCCAGGCTGACACCCTAGAGGGTACCACCTTTGATTATTTGTCGCCACGCCTCTGCTCCCATAGCCTCCACAGTCCACAGCACCAAGAGTATTGCTTTCCTCCTTTTTGGAGCACACTTTGTGTCATTCACATCCTTGCCAGTGTATACGGATGGCTCCAAGTACCATAAGGAGGTTGGTTTCACTCTATTTTCCCTCTGTTTGAAGTCAGCGTGGCTCTACTGGTAGCTGCCTCTGTCTTCACGGCCAAGCTGGGTGCAATATACCGCTCGGTACGAGATATAACGCGCTGTGCCCAGTTCGGAGACTGGATTGTGATCTATAGTGACTCACAAAGCGCCTTGAGTGCTCTCGAGGAATTGAAATCCCCACAGCCACTGGTTCGCGCCATTTGACGAAGCGCTCACCCTCACCATATTGCGACCACTGCCTTGTCCCCTAGATTGTTCGGCACATTAATATTGAATGTCCCATTCTGGTTGGTGTTTGCGCACGTTACCTGTCCCCGTGTCGGGACAAGCAGGGTTGCTACCGTTTGTCCCTCGTACTCGAGACGAGTTTGTGTACACATACATGCGGTGTATCTGAACTTTTGCGAGGGTTTTATTTGACTATCTTTATTGCAGGTCGAATGTCCTTGCATGTTTCCTTCTTCTTTTTGCGTATTTTTGGGTTTTGCTTGTTTCTTTGCATTTGCTTTGTTTTTTTATATGTTTGTTATTTTTCTTTTTCATTTTTTGGTTAATCTAGCCAATATTAGGCTATAGTGTGATTACGGATAATTATGCTCTATTATGCAGCAGCCAGATGAACTCCTTAAAACAAAATAAAAAGAAGGGAATTGCCTTTTTGTTACCCCCCCCCCCCGCTTAATAAACTGCCATTCTTTTATTACACCCTAAAATTTGCTAAAAAGATGAAATTGCCATGCTGTTTTTTGTCCCCACAAATGACCTCCGATTTTTAAGAGTTCGTCTATCTGCATATTTCTTTATATGGGGTTGTAAGGAAATTAATTGCGCAATTGCATTCCCTTGAGACAAAGTAACTAAAATTTAATGGATTTTCAAGACTGTATAGCTAGTGGTTTAAGTATGACGACTGAAATAAGATAAAGTGTTAAGATGAAGTGAATGTATCCGTCTTATTAATGACTAATCAGGCAATAGTTAGCAAAGTTAAAAAATATTGGGGCTCGAAATACGTCCACCAGAGTCATAAATTAGAGATTTACTATTTGAGATTCACGTTTTCGCTTGCGTCAAGGATTGCGAATATTTGGGGCATTAATGTTTAAAATTGACCATAATTGGCACGCTAACAGCGAGAGTCAGCCCTATTTCTCGCAATGACGTTGACGATTGACCAATATTGAGCGCAACACTGTTTGATGCAATATTGTTTAGGATTCACCAGTTTAGACACAGTAATTTTTAGGGGATACAACATTAGGCTAAACAATACTGTAAAAAGTGGTAACATTTCAAATTGCTTTTATTTTGCACAGTGACGTTTACATGGACACATTTAGCCTTCATGTCTGCATAAGACCTGCGGTTCTATATCGTCCACACATTTTTACTTCCTCCAAATTCATCACGTTCTTTACAGATTTCTTCCTATTGCAAAATTTTGGGGTTAGATGTTCTTGTTGGTTTTCGCTTTGAATTTTGAGTGTGGGTTGATTCATCGGTTGGAGTTTACGATTCAAGTCTATTTTTCGACCAGTGGCTTTTAGTTACCCATGGTCTGGATTTTAATTTAAAGGTCCTCGCTGAGATACTAATCATACAGTGTGAATCAGTCGTAGAAACCATACCAAAACGATTTCAAATACCATTTCTGTTGAATAAAATCATTTATCTTTCATTCGAGATGTAATCTGTTGCATTTTCAAGTGATAAACGTCTCCCATATAAAGTCCCGGGTTTTATAAAAGTCATGTTACACTCGTTACGACGCTCTCCGCAAAGGTCACAATGGTAGTTTTGATGCAGTTAGAGACGTTTTTATTATTCTAACATATAAATATATGTTTAAAATGGTATATTAATCAATGCGGCCGTCCTAGGCGGCGAGCACGCATTCCAGGCGAGACCTGAAGGCCGCGCACACATTGCGGACGAAGTACTTCCTCATGCTGGCCCACACGCGGTTGACGAAGGACTTCAGATCGTCGAGATTGCTGTGATAGACCTTGCAGGCCTTGCAGGCCTCGCCCTTGACATGGCCCACACTCTGTTTTGCGGAGTTTGAGGTCGGGCGACTGCGACGGCCAAAAGTCCTTTGACCAGAAGTTCATCTTCGACCGCAACCACTCTTGCAGGGTCTAACCACTTTGGCCGGGACACCGTCCGCCTGAAGAGGTGGTCCGCCTTCTTTGCAATTTTTCTTACCCATGGCAGGACTTTCGTAATCGGCCGCGGTATGCGAGCCTGTAACCTGCCGCAAACTACACTGGCGGCATCTTCTCACGATTTGAATCCAAGACGCCGAGGACACGTAGTGGACCTCGGAGACATCCTGGCCGAAGCTTACCAAGCGATCGTTCTACTTGTTGATGACCTAATCGATCATGCACGTCTTTCATCATAAAAAAATAAAGAATTTTATTGCCATAACTCTTCAAGTCGTTGAGAAGGCGACGAGAGCGATGCCGACGTTGTTTTCCCATACGGTCAGTGAACAGAATCTTTCTACGCACCTCAAGCATCTGCCACCCTCTGCCTAACGAGACTGGACACCGTGGACACCAAAATGTTCATCTCTAGGGCCAACGCAGTCATTTTGAGCTTTGGAGCACTTTAGAAGGCCTTTCCCTCAACCAAACGATTGACAACTTGAAGTCTGCATGAATAGATCGAACTTTGAGATCTTCCCAGTTCTTGAACCTCTCTCCGACTCAAAGGACAGTCATCAGCCTGATGTTGAGCCTTCAGCGATGTCGGATTTGTTGTGGCCCTCACGCGGGAGAGCAAAGATCTCTATTCTTTTCAGTACCATCTCAACACACCCGCACACAATGGAAACGACACTTTAATGACACATGCTGGAAAAGTAGCACTTTAAATTTGTTTAACAGAACTTTTTTCTATCACGCACATGTACCTTAAAAAAACGAGTGTGATAGAACTTTTGTAAAACCTGATAATAATATTACAACCGATGAGGGTTGTTTTCTTTCAATACAATGTTGCTACCAACATGCGAGTGCAGGTTGCAACATTCAGGTGAATTATTGCATTCATAGGAACGCATCACTTGACTGGTGTTGCATATTTGCAACAATTAAACGTGTTTTGTTTTTGTTATCATACTTATCATATCATTATTATTCCTATTCATATTACTATAGTTAATTTATTATTTACCTGGGTCTAAAAAACAAAAACTAATGAGCGAATCACCGTAAAAAGGAGGTGGTTAAGTTAGTTGAATTGAAAATGGGGGAAGATGATATAGTACGAAGATTACTTGGGGCGCTTGTGGCTGGTATGGAGTTGAAATGCAAGATAATTGTTTTCAGTATTCTTACACGTGAATTCTTGCGTTCGACGAATACAGTGATGTTTCGGGGATGTTTACTTGGGGTTAAAATTAATGTAAAACTGTGGTAAAGGACTTCGTCAACTCATTAACTTGTCCCAAACGGTGATCATTTTTCGCTAACATTTTGTCCAATTTCGGGGAATGAGTTTCAAGGTTGAAAATATACATTTAGAAATAAATAGCACCAATATATCTCATGTTGCAGCTCGTAAAACTTTATTACCACTCAAACCTGATATAAAAATTATTAATGGATTTACATCAATAAAACGGTTGATCTTTTTTTTAATTACAGAAGACGTAGAAGTGTTTGAAACAAAAACAAGAATTTGATAAATGCTGATTTTTACGGGGTAAAATTATAACACTAATGATCAATAACACAGTTTCGGAATGGGAAGTTCTGCTATGTAAAATAATGTAAAACTATTTAAGTTTTGAAGCAATTAAAAATTAATGGATTTTCATAATAAACGTGGATTTTTAGTCGCATAAGATTCTAGTTGCGGGCGACTCTATATCTGACTATGTCGGTCGGTCGGTGTCCGTTTGGCTTTTTTGTTTTGATAATAATATTGTAACTATTGGGCCAATTCTAAGCAAATTTAAACCCTTATGTTTTTTTACATTATCTTTCGAATGATATAAGTGCCAAGATCCTCCCAAGGTTAGAACGGGAATTATATTGTTTTAGCAATAACATCATGACTATTCGGCCGACTCTAACGTAGCTTAAAACCTTTATGTTGCTTTACATTCTCTTTCGAAAGACCTCCCAAGCTTAGCCTGGGAATTATTTTGTTTTGGAAATCACATCATAACTATTCGGCCAATTCTAACGAAATTTGAAACCCTTATGTTGTTTTACATTCTCTTTCGAATGGTAGAATTGCCAAGGTTTGAAACCCTGGAATTCGAAATTTGAAATCCTTATGTTGTTTTGCATTCTCTTTCAAATTACTTACTTGCCAAACTCCTCCCATGGTTAGACCGGGAATTATTTTGTTTTGGAAATCACATCATAACTATTTGGCTAATTCTAACGAAATTTGAAACCCTTATGTTGTTTTACATTTTCTTTCGAATGATAGAATTGCCAAGATCCTCCAAAGATTAATCCGGCTATTATAGAAAGATTTGAAAGTCGTAAGGTAATAAATCACAATAAGTGAGGGTACGCGACCTTTTGGTCAGCAGACCTTGTATATTTTAATTACAGGAGAAATAGAAGTATTTGGAATAAAACCAAGAATTTGATACATGCCGATTCTTTTTATTTGTAAAATTATAAAAATATTGATCAACAACACAGTTTTAAAATGTGAGTTTCTGTTATGTAAAATAACTGTAACTATTAATATTTTGAAGCAATTGAAAATTAAATACCAAATATGGAAATATTTATCATTATAAAAGCATTGCCAAAAGTTACTATGCAGTTGAAATAATGGTACCGTTAAGATTAGACTGACTTGCGATTCCCGCAATCGTCCAGTAGCTGCAGGTATACAAACAGGCGCCGTGTAGGTTAGAAAAATGTCCCCACATGTCTTGGGGGCAGGGAGATATTTTCAATATATGTTGTCGTAAAAACTGCTACTGGTTAATTTACTGCACAGTAATTTGGGGGACGCCCTGTACCTGTTTCGAATATTAGCATTTGCAGTTTAGATCCGTTATTCGCGTACTTGCGTTGCCCTTTGGTGAAGATCGATCCCCATATCAGCGGCCTCGATGAAATCTGCCAAGCTGGAAAGGTTCATCGAAACAACCAACACTCCGCCTTATGTTTGCAAGTGTCAGGCGTGGTGTGAATTTGTATTGAGCTCTGTCTGGTTCTTAGTCACGGGTGCAGATGACTGCGTCAGTCAAGTTGGAGTGATGTGTCTATGAGTTTAGGTAAAGATGGTGATTACATCTAAGTATTGCCAAAGTGAGCCGATATTGTGAAATGGAGATGGGGTTTAAGAGATGTTGTAGACACAGAGGCAGGATGGTTTGCTGTGTCGTGTGTGTGTGCATGTGTGGAATTATTTTGTGGGTGATATTGACATAATTAGGGGCGTGAGGGCTTCTAGAAAAAAATCGTTCATGATTTAACCAATTTTTCCATTCATGCCCTACCCATTTCTCATTCATGCCCTACCCATTTCCAATTTATGCTCTACACATTTCCCATTATTGCTGTAGACTTTTCTCATTCATGATCTACCCATTTCTCATTCATGCTCTACCCATTTCCCATTCATGTTCTACCCATTTTTCATTCATGCTCTACCCATCTCCAATTCATGCTCTACCTATTTACCATGAACTCTTAAGTAAGCGTTTAGTGATATACCGCCGTGAGTCAATGTTTTCCCATCCTTTAAAGCACGAAGGAATTAAAACTAAGATGACTCTTACCACATCTTATAACAGAACGCTGAATAACTTAATTTCTCGAAGGTATGTGAGGAGAGGATGGTATCCATTTTGCTCTTTAATTAAAGTTTTAGACTACGGTGGACCTTTGTTTCCTGGGCCATCGTTTTCGTCACATTTGATTTTCGTCCATTTATTTGAGGAAACTTTCTCTGGTTTTCGTCCCTAAATTTGGTATTCTTCCCTTCTAAACACATATCTCTTTTTAAATAAGCGCTTTGCAGTGACTTTATACACTGATATTACTGCCAAAGACTTTTGAGAGAAACACTCCAACATCCTCTATTGTGTAAGAATGGTAGAGAGTACCTGGGAAAGAGTTTCAATAAAAACGACCTCTGGATGGAGAATTCTGTGGGGTGACTGTATGACAAGCAGGGACTTAGAAAGTTTTGAACGAGAACTTGTGATAGAGAAATGTGTCCCCCACCCCCATATGTGAGTGAGAAGTTCTTAATTTGGGGAATTGCTAGAAGACTGCAGCCAGGAACTGACCAGTAATCGTCTCAAAGACCAAAAGAGGAACCCAGAAGAATTAGCAATACAGATGAGGAAATGGGAAGTTTGTAAAGCCAAATATTTAATGATGAATCCATAATGTTTTATCTCTGGTCTGATTTTCAAGGTTTAGTAGAAAAGAATACCTTGACATCGATATGGTAACTAAAACATTTCTAATATATTTATTTATAAATTATAACGTCCAGATAATTTCAGTACTATTTAAACTTTCTTTAAGTATTTTTAGGGTTGCTTTAAGAGTCAATCAATGGATTTCAAATACCTGGTGTCCCAAAGTTGAGTGCGTATTTTGATGAAATGAAAACTTTTATGAAAAATTCTGGTTGAATTATGTTCATCATGTTCAAATTGTGTTCTGCGCAAAATTTCAGTATTCCATGTACAGGGTGTCCCCAAATTTTAATTTGTTTTTCAATCCTTTTCAGAACTTTTAATAATGAATACAGAAGAGCGAATTTTTGTTGTGGTAGTTCCTATCAGAGGAGCGAAATTTAATGAAGTACGAGAAAAGTTAGAAAACCTGGATCTACAGACAGCGAGATCCGTTCACTTGCGAACAAACTTAAAAGAACCGGATCCGTACATGATGAGGTAGGAAGAGGACGGCAAAAGATTGACCCCAACAAAACTGAACAAATTCGAAGTTTTTTTAAAATGAACCAAGAACTTCGTTAAAAAAAGCCAGTCAGAGACTTGATATGCCCAAGATAATAAAGTCTTGCGTTCAACGCTTAGGAAAAGCCTTATCGCATTCAAAGGATCGAAAGGATTAAAAAACAAATTAAAATTTGGGGACACCCTGTATATGGAACACTACAATTTTGTGAAGGGCACAATTTGAACATGATGAACATAATTCAACAAGAATTTTTCCTAAAAGTTTTCAATTTCCTCAAAATACGCACTTAATTTTGCAACACCCAGTATATTATATAATGTTAATTAAACTTAAATGTATGCAGCTGCAGTAAACCTTTCTTCATTTTAGATCTTTTAGATCTTGATTTGCCTATTGATTAAAGTCACTTGATTAACATTGATAAGGAGCGTCTCATAGGCTGTCGAGAAGCGGATTCATGGAGGCTAACTATTGCTACGCTAACCACCGGCATTAATGATCTCTTGCAACTCAAAGGTGCGGCAAGAGACCCGCTATTATTATTAATTATAATAAATTAAAAACCGACGTCGAGGTGTCTAAAATTGTAGCATTGTTTTTTTATAATAGTTCCCATGTAAATTACATACATAAAAAAAATTAAATTCCGAGGGCTTTCGCTTTTATTAAACATTCGCTAAAATCATTCGCCCAAGGGCGAGCCAATAATTTTCTCAAAACGCTACCTGTTAATTTTTTATGACAATACATCGGTTGTATTTATAGTAAATGATAATTTATTCACGTAAAGGCATGTTGTAAAACAATACTCTAATTACTTTAAGAACTCCCGTGTAAATCTCATTTATAGTTTTTCCTCCTGGTGCGTTAAAATAGGGTTTTCTTGATTTGCCATCTCTGGCACATACCGCGTACAGTTGCCTATGGGAAAAGAATGGTTCTTCCAAAGCCACCGAAAGTGGCCATGACTCCGTCTTCATCGACTCTTGAAGCTACCCACTGAGATTAGGACTGAACTGGGTGACTCGAAAATGCGGAACCCTCCAAAAGAATATCCCACGTATCCGAAGCCTCCCATCAGCCAAATGTTTAGATGCGGAGGCCGGAAAAGACTCGCACTGAGAGCCCAACCTCCTCCGATGAGTCCTCCAAGGCGAGAGCCTTCGAGTTCTACCTTCGTGAAGCGTACTGCTATTCCGTAAGGGACCTCGCATCTTCTCTCTTTCGAGTAATACTTGGGCGGCATATTCTTTTAATGGAATTACCACGGACTCAAGGCCAAGGGGATAGCCTACAGAGGCTCATTGGGTTCCCCGTTCACTATTTATCTGCAGGAACACATGCTGGGCGAGTGCCCCCTATCCACCTTCCCGGGATATAGGAGTTTTGGACCCCACCACCAAGGATTGGGGGCCGGGCAAAAGGATGCGTGATTTACAACTGGTATAGTGCCTCCGTTCTTCTTGAGTTTGTTAGGGACTGGAAGGTGGCTTTTATTGTTACTGAAGGAGATGATCAACTCATTTAAAGTTTTTATGATTTATGGAGAAAACCATTAGGTCTTAAGAAACTCATTGGTTGTCTAAAAAACCCATAAACTATCCAACAAACGCATTCAATGTCTAAAAAACCCATTAGGTGTCTAAGAAACCCATTTGGGGTATAAGAAACCAATTTAATGTCTAAGAAAACCATTTAGTGTCTAAGAAATCCATTTAGTGTGTTAGAAACCAACTTTGATATGATGGACTGGCATTGAGTATAAAGGACCCCTATTGAGTCTAAGAACCAACTGAGGGCTTAAGAAGCCCCCAAAGCTCATGGGGTGTCGATGAAATCCACTCGGATCTGAGTAATTTATAATGGGTGTAAAAAAAACACTATTATATCTAAGAACTAAGTGGTGGTTTAAGAAACTAAAAAGTATGACATACGAATGGAACACTTGCGTTTCTCTCTCTCTCTCTCTCTCTCTCTCTATATATATATATATATATATATATATATATATATATATATGCTTCATTGAGGTAATGAAGAATTGATGAAAGGATCCATCTTATGCCTTGAATGAAGCTTGGAATCTTAGTTTCTTTTTCCTGCGGGAATTTTCATCTTTGGTCTCACGGAATTAATATATGCTTCTTACCAATCGAGCTACGGAACTAACGGGTATTATGGAGCATCTGACGTTCGAGGAGTGTTAAAACGCATTAAAAATAAACAAATCGAATGCAGGAAAAGGCGACTAAGCCAGATATGGGTTGCTGGGATGGGAGCAGCCTCCCCGCAATTCAGTGACCAAGCAAAGCATTTAAAAAATGGGCGGGGATGCAAAAGCCGCGATCGAAATCTGTGTTGTTGCTCCGCGCTGCACTACGATATTTAGTGGAGTGTGTAATAATAATATATTATTATTATTATTATTAAATTTAATCACAATAATGAAGAAAATGCTATTTTTCGGTCTAGCTCGGGAGATCACGCTATGTGTACGTGTGTGCGTATAATAGTGGCCGTTTTATTTAGTTGATGAAGCCATTACCCAATCATGGGGTTGACCATGACTTTGTAACTTAGGGTTCACTACTTCTTGGACTCATGCTTTCTCACCTCATTATTTAAGTTTGACGTTTTCTACTCCATTCTATAAAATATTTTTTATTCTTTTCCATTCTCTTCCTCTTCACTCTTGTCCGTCTCCCTTTTGTCTTTCTTTTCTTCTCCCCTTTCTTCCTTTCTTAAGTGGTCATGTCTTCGTTGGCTTACACATTTATTTCTTTTTATCTCGAGTTCCTATTTTCATTTTCCCTAACTTTGCCATTTCCTTCAGGAATCTCTTTAAAAAGATTCTTAGTGTAGAAACTCTCATTGTTTTTCGGTTCTAATAAAATAATATAATAAAGAAATAAAAAGAACTACCTAATTCTCGACCACCCTGTATAAATCACAACCTCCGCGCTGTTCTTTTGGGTGTCTCGTGGGGTTCTCGTATGAATATTTGTTACCGGCTTCGTCCTTTTTGGCTGTTCACTGATCAGCGCAGCGTCGTTCTTCCTCTAAAAGGCAAACCCTTCCAAAATGTCAGCGCAATTCAGTGAAAATTGCGCTTATATCCGCATGGCGCTCCCACAAATTACGACTCCGACTCCGCCATTAGTAGTTACGTCCTTTTAAAATGTGTATGCACTTTTTATTTCTACACGATGAATGTTCGTTTGTTATTGGTTATGTATGTACGCAGGAGCTTGGGCTTTATCTTTGCGTGTGAGGGTTTCCCATCCCCTTAGAGACATTTCCTATAATGAAGTTATTACTGGGGAGAGAGTAATCGATCATGCTGGTGTGGAGCTCTTACCTTCCCCGCATTTTCTCTATCAGCATCCAGCGCTGCGCGAGAGTCGGCGTATAAGGTCTGGTCTGGCGTCATTGAGTTAGGTGTGTGGGGGGGGGGGCTTAAGGGAGAATAAATTGAACTTTCTCTAATGGCTCCCTGTGTTACGCCCCACCATCTCTCTCTTGAGTGGGGTTAAGGGCATGGGGCTTGGGGCAAGGGTATAATAACTCATTAGTGAAGAGCTTAACTGCGCGAATGACACGTTGACAGGGAGAATTTTCTCCTTCCTAAGAGGCAATAAAGACATGCTACTGTGGAGGTTCGGGTCACCATTTGCATACGTAATAAGATGCATTTGTCCTCCTCAATGAAGTAGACGTGGGAGTAAGAAAGTGGGGTGGAAGATGAGCAAGAAATGAAAAGGGGGAAAGGCGAGGAAGTAGAAAGAAGAATAGTGAACTAAGATGAAGCGAGTAAGGGATAAGTATAACCAAAGGATGTGTATGGACGAGAGAGAAGATTGAGGTGAAAATAATGTATAAGCGAAAAAGAAAGTTGAAGAGAGTGGAATTATACCAACAGAAAGGGGAGATGAGAGGCAAGAAAATAAAGAAAAATAATGGAGAAGATAGGGTGCAATCATAGAATGTGAAAAAGAAAGAGATGTGTAAAAACATGTTCGTAAAGAAAGTGGTGAGGTTAGAGGAAGTGAAAATGTGTGGAAGGTATATGGAGTTCCAAGTAGATGACTAAAACCCTGGCGGGGCGGACTAGTAGGGCACGCAACTCTACTGAATCTAAAGCCATTTCACAACAAAGACGAGTCGTATTCTAGTTTGGAGGAGTGTAAAGGTAGTAGGGGATGAATGTGAAGGTGGTGCAGTGGTATGAAAATTAGTAGGATATAGCTCATTATTTTTTTCGTTTGCAGAACTCATAATTACATGGGTAGAAATCGCAATGATGATTGCGAGTGTGTAGGTGTACAAGTGTGAACGTAATCATGCTTTATATTATTTCTCTTTTGTTTCTCTTCCAATTTGGGTATCCGACACATTAATGAGCAATAAGGTGCTCATCACATACCCCCTTCTTACAATTACATCACTATCACAAAAAATCCGCCGCATAGAAACATACAATGACGTTAGACAAGAAACAATTCTTGACTTTCGACCGCCGAGTTAGTTTGGATTATGTGAAATTTCAATTATCTTCAATTGCAGGGATAACGCATAAAAAGGTGAATTGACACGTAATCTGTGTTTACGTTCAAAACAACCATGGCCTATGAGTTACCCTCTCGTGCGTGTACGAAGAGCGTTCGACGGCTTGATGAAGAGCTTAGCTCGCTGCAACACTGTCATATTAACCGCATATATATATATATATATATATATATATATATATATATATATATATATATATATATATATATATATATATATATATATATATATCACAGGAGACTCCAGGTCATCAGCGTCACTTGGGCTCCTCAGAGATTTCGCATAAAACACATGTATATAAGAAGGTAAGAGACGTAATGCACACCGCAGACTTATAATGTGCACTGATAATTTAACAATAAGACAGAAATATAGTTATAATATAAAAATTACTCACTTCATTTTTACATGAACTCCAGTCGTCTTGCTTTGATGGTGAACTCGTATAATATCCTGTCGTGCAGCTACTTCTTCTTGTCCAAGTCGTTCAAAATGCATTTCCCAAGTGACTTATTTTTTATATCTAGCACTATGTCTTTCTCCAATTCTAAGTAAAGGATAAAAATTAAGCAAACCTGCAAAACACAAGTGATCTTTACACACCTAAGAACAGAATAACAGCAATCAAATAACGACAGTAGCGTACACAACAAACATTAGCCAGAAACCGATTTGACTGTCGCCTGTAGTGTACTCTTGAAAAGAGATGCCAGTTATTCTTTTACACATACCAGTCTCGTTCATATTAGACCGAGTTGCTGGATAATTTTCGTTCCTTTAAGAATATTGTAGAACAGAAACCTTTCATAAATTGGAATTTAAATCCTAATCTCTATAGAAATCTATTGTTTTAAAAAAACTTTGAATTTTAATTACTTTTAATTTTTACGATTCTAGATAACAACTCGGGCTGTAACTTCTGAGCCCGAGTCAAGCGTGTGTGAACGATGTCGAGAGAACATCTGCTACGAATAATATTTTTTGACACAGGGCACCTTTATGACGAGGGCCAGACGCTGCACGAAAATATATGAACTGCGACCAGACTCAATAAAAGGAGCCTGAGTTTTCCCTGTAATCACTTACTTGAAGTCAGTGTTGGCAGAAATTAAATGAGCTTGCAAATACATGTTGTCCAGCTGAACTTTAATTAACTTTGTTGTGCTTCTCTAATTTTCTTATTACATTTTTTTCTCAAGACAAAAAAATATAATAAGAAAATTAGAGAAGCAAAACAAAGTTAATTAAAGCTCAGCTGGACCTGCCCTTTAATCAAACATGCATAACAGAGAAACTCATACCTAAATATATATATATATATATATATATATATATATATATATATATATATATATATATATATATATATAGATATATAGCGAGATTCGAGATCTCTACTCTTCTGTGGGCGGGCCATAACAAGGCCGACATTGCCAAGTGGCTCAACGTCAGCCGGAGGACCGTCCAAAGAGTCGCGGAGAGGCTCAAGAACGCGAAAGACCTCAAAGATTGACCTCGTTCAGGCAGACCTCAAGTTGACAACCGTTTGGCTGTGAGAAAGAACTTCGAAAGTGCTCCAAAGCTCAAAATGACTGTTATCGCGAGAATAATAACATCTTGTTGGCTACCTTGTCCAATTGTCTATGCCCCTAAATGAAGAGGGCATTAAGAGCTTTAGGTTCATGGAAAAGCCTTTGCTCACCGACTGGATGGGAGAACAACTTTAGGAGAACTGCCGACGCCTTCGTAACGACTTAAAGAGTCATGGCAATTGAAATCTAATTTTATCTGATGAAAAATTCTTCACGGTCGATCCGGTCATCAACAAGTGCAGACCGACCGCGTGGTAGGCTTTGGCCAGGACCTCTCCGAAGTCTATTACGTGTACATGACCAAACACCCGACCTCCCTAATGATGTTTGGTATCGTGGCTTACAATGGCGAGAAGATGCCGCCGATGTAGTTTGCGGCCGGTTACAGGCTCACTGCAGTCGATTACAGGGATATCTTGGACACGAAAGTCCTGCCCTGGTTGAGAAAGATAGGAAGAAGAAAGCGGGTTACGTCTTTCAACAGGATGGTACCCTGTCCCACTTGGCGAAGAGCCGTGTGGGACAGCTTGTGGGCGCATGTCGTGGGCAAGGCTTGCAAGTTCCGATACAGTATCATTAACGAGTTAAAGAATTCCGTCAATCGCGCGTGTGGGCCAGCATGAGGAAATACTTCGTCCGCAACGTGTGCGCGGCCTTCATTCAGGTCTCACTTGCAGCGCTATTGATTAATATTACAATGTAAACGCATTTTTATATGTCAATATAATAAAAATGTGTCTAATTCCATCTCAAACTATCATTGTGTCCTTTGTTAAGCGTCGTAACGAGTGTAACAGGACTTTTGCAATACCCGGTATATAGCATTTGTGTTTCTTCACTATCTTAGGGAATCTACTGCTTTCACCAATGTATATTTTATAGCAACTTTTACACGGAGTATATAAAATAAACACCCTGTTCTTTATCAGTGAATCTAGTTTGAGACAGAATACATGGTATGGTATATTCAAATTGAAAGGCAGCATTAATGTTGTTGGTCCCCCCTAGCATTTTAAAATTGTTTAATTAAGGTCAACACGGGAGGATGGGGGTGAAAAGAATCGAGATCTGCGACTCAATGTCAGCCGGATGACCGTTCACAGAGTCGCGGAGAGGCTCAAGAGCGGGGAAGATCTCAAAGATCGACCTCGTCTAGGCACATCTACGTATCCACGACCAAGCGCCCGTCCTCCGTGATGATGCTCGGCGTCGTGGCTTCGAATGGCGAAAAGATACCGCCGCTGTGGTTAGCCTCCGGTTACAGGCTCCCTGCGGTCGATTACAAGGACATCTTAGGCACGAAAGTCCTGCCCTGATTTATTAATATTATAATATAAACAAACATTTATATGTTAAAATAATAAAAACGTGTCTAACTGCATCAAAACTATCATTGTGTTCTTTGCTGAGAGCGTCCTAACGAGTGGAACAGGACTTTTGCAATTCCCAGTAAATGCACAACAATCCACTTTTAATTTATTTATGAGTTCAGTGTATATATGTGTATATGTTCATTTTATGTTTTCTATGATAACCTTTAACTGGAACTCGAATCCGTGACATCTATTATGAACAGCGTCGGTGCCAATCACAAAAAATCGTTGTGCTGAAAGAGGGAGATACACTGATTCGTTTAAGTGGCAATTGAGTCTCGTCGGAGAGTTACATATATTTGGTTTTGTTATTATTTTTGCCAACGAGTCGCATCATCTGAGGTCATACTAGTGTAGTAAAGTTCAAGGAAGTGTGTCTGTTTATTGTTAACTATGCTTACGCACAACCTTAATAACAATAACTATAAATACAGCACTGAACAAAAATTGGAAACAATAGTGTCATAATTATATAAAAAAGTCCGAATTTACGATTAATTTTAAAAGAAGGTGAAAGCAAATGAGCAAAGGTGAGATCAATGTTTATATTCATCGGTGATACACACCAAATAAGGCTCATTTGGTGATATTATTATGTTTATCTGTCGATGCCATATTCTCCTAGAATAATTAATAAATATCAATTTCATGTTTTATTTTCTACCTGGTCTAATAGTACCGTATTTTTGTCTTTTCACATTACTTAAACCAAGATATAAGTTTTAAAACTTGATTAGGACTAACGTGTCGTTTGAAAACACGCATGCTGTTAACTTTCATCGTAAACAAAAGTTTTCTCTTTCGGAAATAACAATGTTGCCGTCTCAAAGATACGGCGCCCAGGGAATTATCAAGAAGAAAAAGGAAATTGGGACGTCAGGATTGAAAAAAAAGTGGAAGATCTTCGAGATCTTGAGAGTTAGAAACAAATCAAACCTTCAGCTTCCTTAGATTTGGTCGAACCTCCTTCAAGTGAATATGTAAGGCATGAATAAAAATGATCTTTTAAATTTCTTCGTATTTAGGTTTGTATATTCTTTTTAGTCTTCCTACTTTTTGGTGCACATTTTGTTTGTATCGTGTACTTTCTTAGATATTGGTTAGGGTATTAATGGGTAATGCGGGAGATATGTTTTTGTTGCTTAGAGCCATAATGGGATATTAATTAAAAAAGAAATATTAGGAAAACACTATATCAGAAGTTTTTTTATGATCGTATGGCTAAAACGAAATCATATTTAAAAGAAAAAGAATCAGCAAAAACGACTTACATTTGCACGAACACAAGGGGGCAGAAGCACTGTACAATGGGAAAATGTACTCTGAACTGATGATTCAAACGGCGAAATTTTCAGTATAAATACAAGACAATATGTAAAGAGTGAGGAAAAGTTGAAAGAATGTTGTATAAAAGCTACAATCAAACATGTATGAGACTGTAAACTTTTTGGACATTTTGCCAGCAAAAAAATGAGTGATGATTAAAATATCCAATACTAATTCACCTATTTAGAAAGGAAACGGATTTTTGGAGAGATACAACAAATGAAATAGCCCTATCAGAATTGAAACTTTAGAATTATCAGGCTTTTATCGGACTATTTAGACTGAAGACAAATTAAGAAACAGCACAAATCCAAAGAAGCGTTGATGGAAGTCGTTCAAATGGCTTCGAATATTACACGTGGCTGGACAGTGTCTCGCAAAAATCACCGAGGTATGTACTTAAAAATCAAATAACATGTTTAATAGTGATTTATAATTTTTTTTTAATCGAAAAATTTTACAATGCAAAATGGAAATAAATTGGCATTATTTTTGAAAAATAATGTTGATTATGTTCGATTTTTTATTTCGCAGAAATAACGGCGGAAAATAACTGGTTATAGGACTCAAATTTCCGTACAATGTTGTCTTTGAGCTGCTGAATTGTATGTGGCTCATTGAGATATACAATAATAAGCCCCAGAGAATTCAGCAGCTCCAAAATGGATCACAAAATGGATCACTGTAATCGTATTTATTGGCCTCGCTATGATACGATTCGATGGCAAAAATAATAAGCTCGAAACACATGCAGAAATTGACGCCCTGGAACTGTTATTTACAGCGGTAATGGAAAATACTTTCCAAAGACCTTCTCTTTGCAAAGTAAAAAAACGGAGGACTTATAATCAGCATTATTTTTACAAAATATAGGAAATTTATCCCATTTTGTACATTATTATTTTTATAAAAATCATAAATAACTAGTAATCTATGTATGTTGTTTGATTTTTAAATCTTTGTTACTTTTATGACTGTCAAAATTAAAGCTTTAATATTTCCTCTCAAATTATACTGTTCTTTCAGTCACAGGAGGCCATACTTATTAAATATACAGGATGTTTCAAAAATAGATGGCATAATTTCGGGATTGTGTTTCCCATGTCTAAATAATAAAAATAGTTCCCATAAACATATGTCCGAAAATGCTTGGTTTCCGAGTTATAGGCTATTAAAACAAATGCTAATCAGAATTCCTTTATCTCCCACAGGTGGTGTCTTTCAGCACAGGATTCCGTTAACATCGACCAAGTAGTTGTCTGTATAGTGATGCATTGTGAGTGGACATGTACTTAAACCAAGAGAGAGCAGATATGCAGTTCGTGTATAGTTTGGCGAACTGTAGAAGGTCATCATCTGTACCAGAAAAGGTTCCCAAACCAAAGATGCCCCAATAGGAAAACATTTGTGAATATCCATTGCCAACTGTATGAATATGGGACCTTCGAACCTCGTGGTGGCGACAGAGGACGATCAAGGTCTACGACGCCTGAGAAAGAAGATGCCATACTGGATATTTTGAATGATACTTCTGATATCAGCACACGACAGTTGGCAAGGCAAATGGCTATTCCTCATTTGGATGTCTGGAGAGTGTTACGAGGATAACAGTTGTACCCTTATCATATTCAACGTGTACAGGCGTTGTCACAAATAGATTACCCTGCAATAGTTACGTTTCGTCAATGGTTCTTGGAGCAGTGCGCTAGAAATCCAAACTTTTGAAGCTTCATTTTCTTCACCGATAAAGCACAGTTGACACGAGGTGAAATAGTCACCTTCCATAATCAGCATGCATGGGTAGAATTTAATCCACACGTAATTGTATCATCACGTCACCAACAGCAGTTCTTACTCAACATCTTGGTCGGTGTTGTTGGTGATACGTTATTTGGGCCCCTTGTACTTCCGAACAGGCTTATGGGTGAGGCATAGAAGCGCTTTCTGGAAGACAACATAGCTGATTTCCTGGACGACGTTCCACTTATCACTCATCGTCAACTGAATTTCATGCATGATGATGCTCCCGCACAATACAGTCTCGTAACCCGTAATTGCCTTGATAGAAGTTTCCCTGCTCGGTGGATAGGAATAGCTGGACCAATTACATGGCCTCCACGCTCACTTGAACTGAATCCGTTGGATTTCTACCTGTGAAACCATTTAAAATCACTTGTTTATTCATCTCCCGTAGATTATGAGGACACTCTCCGCAACTGAATTGTAGCAGGGTGAGTTAATGAGACGTCGATGTGAGGCCTGCCTTACGGCAGGAGGTGCACATTTTGAATAGTTTCTCTAGGGCACTCAAATACATTGCATATGCACCACCTGTGGGAAATAAATGAGTTCTGATTAACACGTGTTTAAATAGCCTATAACTCGGGAACGAAGCATTTCCTGACATATGTTTATTGCAGCTATTTTTATTATTCAGACATAGGGAACATAATCCTGAAGCTATACCATCTATTTTTAAAACAACCTGCATAGTTATAGAAATTTTAATGTGACCTAGTGGAAAATAAAGCTGACTTTAAGTCAAAAATTTAAAATAACATAAAATTTATTATCCTTTATTTATTTTGCATATTTTGGAAAATGTAAAAATGCCTCATTCTTAAATTTTTTGTCGGTCTTCTGTATTTTTTTAAGTCTTTGATATATTTTTAAGTTCATCTTTCCCTTTGTTTTTTTTCTTTCCTCGGGTGTTTTATAAAATTTTCACTCTCGGCGCAGCCATATGACGGCCAATAGCATTCCCGGAAAAGCCTCTGATGTCATTTGTCTTCCCGTAACCCAGGAGAGAATATTATTCTAGAGAGAAGCCTTTTGGCGCGCTTAGTATATATGTACCGTCTAAATTGTTATAATAATAAATTGTTAATGAACTAATTGTTACATGAGTGTGTATAACATAATAATAATAAATTGTTAATGAAGTAATTGTTAAATGAGTGTTAATTACTTAAACAAAAGTTGTACAAAAAGTTTAGATCGTATCTGGGGTTGCGAAACTTAAGAAAACGAGAGTGAAAGTTGTTATTCATGTCCAATTTGTTCCTATTTTTGATTTTTCTGGCCAATTAAGTTTCTTTAATACTTGGCACATGCCCACTATACCCAATTCCACTTTATCTTTTTTATCATTTTAACTATATTGAGGTTTGGTCTATTCACATATCCAAGTATAACTAAGTTTCTGTCTCGCCAAGTTCTTCCCATCATATGCGGTTACTATGGCAATGGGTAGGCACCTTCACTCTGCATCGGGCACGCCTGGTGGAGGGGGGGAGGGGGAAGAGTCCTTATCCACAGCAAGCAAGTGACTGTATAAAATTGACCAATTTAACAGCCCTGAAAAAACTGTATCAAATGGGCATTTTGACCTTCACTTTTGCTGTCGCAGTACAGGGGATCGTTTTCTCTCATCCACTTGCTTTGCGTGGATGAAGAGCGTCCCCCAGGCGTGCCCGATATTCGATGCAGTGTGAAGGTAGCTACCCATTGCTATACTACCAACATACCATCACTACCCACATTGCAATTTACTTCACTTTTCCCATCATAATAAGTTCGTCGGCTCACTGGACTTGAGGTTTAGCTATATTTTTCAGCTCAAATCAGTTTCAGCTATATAGATCACCAGCCTAGGTACCCGGCGTGCCAGGGCTAAAAAGTCCTGTCGCAAATAAATATTGATGAATATTGTTTTGAAATGCCTATATTGTGACACAAAAATATCTTTATTTGTTTATTATTATTATTATTGGTGGGATAAAGGCAGATTCGGGAGAGTTGCGCACTCTCCCTATCATATAATATCATTTAATATCATATAATATACTTACAATGAGTAAACGCTTCACCGCGCGCGCCCGACAGTTTACATGCACGCGTGAATGACCGTTAATCATGAGCGAACAACGTTGTGGCCGCAGGAAGAGATCGAGCGTCTTATAGATACAGAGGAAAACTTACCTTTAGAGATGGTAATGTCACTTGAGAGTTAGTATTCTCTAGGCTTCTCTTTTTTTCAGTGATATTGTTATGGGTTCCGTAGATTGATCTATTTTAATTTGGTGGTAGTTATTTTCTTTGTTCAGCACGTTATCGTCTGGTAGGTTTGTCAAGAAACATTTCTAAAACGTACTCTTGTTTTTTTGGTTGATGATATTTCAGGTTAGTTTCCAGTTTATTGGTAATTGCTCTCATAAAGAGTTTGGTTTGTAGACTCACGACCGAAGGCCGATCGGTTCGTAGTTTGAAATAGTCCTTTTATCTCCTTTCACAGGGATCAGAATTATTATGTCATGTGTCGATTGTCTGAAAATTTGCCATTTATGAGGCACTTGTGAACATCCAAGCTAGCTTATCTATAGTCGTTTATCTCACATTTTTAAAACGCATTTCAAGTAATTACAGCCGAGGCCAAAAATTGTCGGACACTGAATTTTTTTCATTCCTTGGATATTTTGTAAAATATTTAACATGGTGATGGTTTGTAAATGTATAAAATGCTGGTATTAGTATGCAGTATGTTGCATACTAATGTCTTTATAAGGCATATTTGTTGATCAATATGATACTCCATGTCGAAAGGATCTGATAATGATCTGATAATGACGAAAACACTTAAGTATACCGTGGAGGAAAGAAGTTTGATACACACACTGTACAGGAAAGATCTCAGCTGTTGAAAAATCGCCCAAGGGTCGGCGAATCAGATTCCGGTGTTGCAGAGGATCTGAAGAAAGTTGAAATATCAAAGACCGACCTCGTTCTGGCTCTCAGATTCACTACGCAACGTGAAGAAAGGTCTTTGCGTCGTATGAGCCTTCAGGATCATAGAAAACTGCAGTCAAGTAGCAACATGAATGGGCAGAGGACGTCGGAACTGTCCGTCGCAGACTGCTTGCACAAGACGTGGATTCCTGTAAAGCCCACCAAAAGCCGCTGAGCTACCTTCAGCCAGAGTGACGTCGACTGGCTATGGCACGTGCTGCTCACGGCAACTGGATTTTGCGCACTGGGGACGCGCCGTATGGTCCGATGAGTTCATGTTCCAGTTGTTCTCGACCCTAGGTAACATTAAAGTCAGCAGGATGCGAGGATAGCAGTGGAATCAAGTGTGCCTAGTTCCATCAGTAAAGCACGGTGACCGCTCTGTATTGATATATGGCTGCATGTCAAGTTCAAGCATAGGTCGTTGTACCGTTTGTTATGGCACCATGACTTCAGAGAATTACCAAGCTGTCCTGAAAGATTGCACGCTTCACTCAGCCCGAGGCCTCTCCATAAATTCAAGTAAATGTAATTTTACAGCAGGACAATACCCTATGTCACAAGTCTCTGTCCACCATACAGTAGTTCAGGGACAACAATATTACGGTGATGGACTGGCTACCTCGGTCTCAGGATATAAATCCACTGAAAAACTTCTGCTAGGACCTAAAAGAGGACGTAAGACGTCCTCAGTCAGCCTCCAATGAGCAAAGGAATGCATTCATGACTAAGGATTGGGCAAGCATCACATCCCTGAGGCATCGTACCCTCGAGGAGAGGAGCATGCATTGATGAATAAATTCCATCACTGCCAAGGAACTCCTAACACGCTACTGAGCTTTCAATATCAGTTTGGTGTTGCTGTAATTTTATCTGTAATTATCTCTTATATGTTGTTAATGTTATATGTTTTGGCTTTTTTTGTCCCTCTTTTTGATTGTTTAGAGCATATATAATTTATTGCTATTTATTCATCCTTATTTAACTGATATATTACAATTGATTGCAACTAAAAACCTTATGATCCTTCATTTATATCAATTCCTAAATATTCCGATGTGGCCGAAGACTTTTGGTCGCGGCCGTATAATTCGGGATTGTTCATCTGCTTGATTGCAACTTCAGTTTCTGACTAACAACAGTAGGAATACTGTTCAATTTTGAAGAGTGAGAGTGGTCTTCAATGTTGTTATTACTCTAATACAGCTCTTTATACTACTTTTGTTCTTTTATCAAGTCTGAACGATTTTAATGATTGTTCCATTTTTTTTTTGGGGGGGGGGGGTAATATTAAGCATGTACAATTTTCCCTTCAGGGGTCTTTTTTATCTGATTTGTATTGTTTCTTTTTCTTTTGTTCCCTTCAACAATATCTACCTTCTACTTCATGATGTGAGATCACTTTTTAAAATGAGTTTAATTTGCGTCTGTTCATTAGGTTTAAGGTGCTCTTCAGATTTTTGGGTTCATTTTTCTTTGTTTGTTTTTTTTTGTTATTAGCAGTTTATTCAAGGAGTTTTATTAATTTATTGCTCATGCAGTAGATGATATTCATGCTACTAGTTCAAGGGGGTTTAAATGATTTGCCTTTAGAACTGGTAGCTAAAATTTCGGACCAGAGTTTATCTAAATTTACTGGTGGCATTTGTTCTATTTGTCCTGAATCCGTTGCTTTTGTGATGGCTTTTATTTGGTTGGTAACTTAAATTATTGAAAATAATCGGTTAGTTATTCAGGATATATTCACGTTCTTTTATTATTTGATAGTTTGGGTTCTTCCAGGTTGATGTTGTTTTTTTCTTCTCTTAGAACAGACTTTTCAAATTTGAAAGTCAAGCTTATTATATATTACTGTAATTAGAACAGCTTTTGTATTAAAATCTGTCATGGTGATGCTGAGATGGAATTTGAGTTAGAATAAATCCTGATTTAGTTAAGTTAGTAAATATCTCATTTTCCATTTACTTCTCAATAGGACGCGTTTTGTTAATTTTTAATTATTTTTATACTTGACTTAATATTCGATTAATCTTAATTTATCTATTACCTGCAAAACTAGTGATCATTATATTCGTCATTAAAAAGTTCATTGCCAATTAGATTGTTAAGCTTACTTGCAACAATTCTGCTATCAATAACTATAATTCTTCTTGATCTCAACGAATACAGATCCAAGTCCTGTAAATCCCCCAAGTACTAATGTAAACAGTTATACAGGAGGTAGGAGCAAAGGAAAGGGAGTAAGTAGAAGAAAGAATATTAGTTGAAAAGAGGTAGAAGCCACACAACTCTATGCATAAGACGCAAATTATTTAATCAACGCATATTACGTCTTAATATATATATATATATATATATATATATATATATATATATATATATATATATATATATATATATATATATATATCGTGCCGGGTTGTTCTTATAGAGGCTGATCTTCAGGCTCAAGATGAAAGTAAATACAATTGAGACAGGATTCATATATTCCAACGTTTTGGGCTATACACCCCCATCTCTGAGGTACTATAAAACAAGAACAGGGATTTGAAGTTATAAATTAAGACCACAGAAAACTAAACAAGATGAAAAATTATTAAATGAACACCAATTAATTCACGCACATATAAAGCTCACCTTACAGAATGAAAAGACGAAGAAGACTGAGAAGTTGAAGAAAGTTATTAACGAAGTTAATTTGTTTAAAGTGCTGGGCAAATTATTGGTTGGTTGGGATTACGCAATTGAAAGTGGGAAGAAAGATAAGTCACTATTGAGGGAGGGATTGTTCTTGAGTAGAACCCAATATTTTAAAATTATTCATAGATACTTGGGCTTTGTAACGAATGCTGTGTTGGCGAATAGCCGAATTTTCTTTTTTACGAAGGGGATTACCTGTTCTAAGGCTAATCCTGAGATGTGAACAGACTCTGGCCTTTACGGAGCGCACGGTGCTTCCTATTTATGTCCCTTGGTTACACCCAAGACAATTGAAGTTATATACCACCACGCTTCAGCTTTTGGGCGAGAGTTTATCCTTACAGTTAAAAAACATTGCTAATATAAGTTATTAAAAAAACTATTGTAAATTCAGTATAATTTGGAAAATTGGGCGTTGCAGTTTTGTTTAATGGGCCCTGTTCAGGGAGCACAAAATATCTTTTAATTTGGGGTACATTAATTCTTGGTAATTTATAAAGGAGGAAGCATATCCATTGTTGGTAAAATATCGAGTTAAATATTCGAATTTTATATGCATCAACCAGAAGTTCGATGATAATCTGTAAGTGCAGTTTGATAGGGTAGTTATTGTTTTTAATTTGTACGAGAGATTACAGACACTATGATATTAATTTATATCCTCAAATTTAGTTTTAAACTTCTATATCACTTTTACAAATCTTTGTTTTTGTTTTATAGTACCTTGAATATGGGTGAGCATAGCTCGAAACATCGGAATATATGAATCGTCTCAATTGTATTTACTTTTATCCTGAGCCAGAAGATCAGCCTCTATAGGAGCGACCTTGCACGATAAAATATATATATATATATATATATATATATATATATATATATATATATATATATATATATATTGGGGGGGACAGGCCATTTTTTATGCAGGATTCATTGAAGTCGACAACAACGGCTGCATTGTTTACTTTTGGCTACAGCTTTCTTATAGCTTTGATTATAGTCTCAACAGATTGCTCGAAGCAAGGAAAATTGCTCGGAAGAGGCATAACTTTATTTTCCTAGACGGGGCTATCAAGCGACATGCAGCAACGCATTATAGGTCAATTACAAGAGAAATGCTCACCCCAAACACCTCCATCATCTTCCGTGATCCTGACCGCCGAGGACTCCGAATGTCCGAGGCAGCTTTGATCTCCCATCGCAGGCCTTCAATCAGTACACAACTCCAGCCGGAGACTATCCTCTCAACGACTTGCTACCAGAATCTGCAACACCCCTGCATGGAATCAAAATCTCCTAAACCTTGTCCTTCTTTTGTTTATATCCAACATCAATTTTTTGTTCTCGAACATACTTTTAAACCTATTATGTCGTCCGCGAATTGTATGTTTAGGCAATCAGATATTGTTGGGGGTGGCAGGTCTGCTGTATATATTGAATACAGCGTGGGGCTGAGACAGCTCCCCTGCGGGAGTCCAGCTTCTAATTTGAATTCTGGTCCTGAATAACCATTGATCTCCACATATGCTCTTCTTTCTGTGACATAATCGACGAGAATTCTCTCCAGATTGCTATTCATCTAGAGATTTAAGATCTTATATTGCATTCCTCTGACCCAGACTTTGTCGAATGTTTTTTCTACATCTTTCAGGACCAGATCGATGTAGTTATTCTTTGCTTTGGCCTTTGCTATTTTCTCTGTTATTATGTCAAGTGTCATTGTGGTATCTCTGCCTCTTCTGAATCCGAACTGATAATCATTATAAAGGTCATTTTCTTCAAGATATTTCTTTAGTCTTCTGTTAAGGATTTTCTCGAAGACTTTGCCCATGAAGTTCAATAGTGATATTGGTCGATAACTGCTGAGGTGGCTTAGTGGTTTTCATGGCTTTGGAGCGAATATCATTTTGGCTAGTTTATAGCTATCAGAGAAGTAACCGGTGTTTAAGCACGCGTTATAAATATTCTTTAATGTTCTGATGATTATGTTCGGTGCCTTGGTAAGATTAATTCTGGTTATTCCTGAGGGGCCTGGCGCTTTCTGCTTGAATTATTGTATTACGCCTTTGATCTCTTCCGTTGCTATGTAGGCCCCTGTACCCAGAATTTTCTTCCTTCGTCGCTCTACACTTGGTGCTGGAGTAATCTTGTCTATGTTTTCTCGCAAGAATGTGTGGACCATTTCCTCTATCTCTGTATTGAAGTCTTTGTCCTCCTCTGGTGTTATGGAGAACACCGATTTCCAGTGATTACGAAAAAGTTCTTCTGTAGTCCTGTCTTCTGGGATCTTTTCTTCCCGTTCATTCTTAATTATTATTTTTTTCTTGAGGGTCTAGCTTTTAGTCTATTTATAAATCTCCAGTTCTCTTTTGGTCTTCTTTTTTCATCAATTTTCTCTATTAGTCTATCCCATATATATTTTTGCTGTTCTTCTATAAGATGCCTCAGTTCTTCTCTCCGTCTTCTAATTTCTTCGTATCGTTCTCTATTTGGTCCGGGGAGAATTATTTGGTCTAGTAATCCTCTTAGTTGACTATTCTTCCTCTTCATTTCCTCTGTCCATCGAGGATGTGGAAGAGTACGGTATCTTTTCTTTGGTATACAGTCGATCCTTGGCTATTCGCAGTTCATCATCCGTGCCTTCAACTATCCGCGGAAAATTTGGGGGGGCCTTAAAATTTTAAAATTTGCGCCATTTCCTACGTACATAAGTGTTGGTTGGCTGAGACAGGACGATTTCAGCCAATCAGCGTTCAGATCTCACTCGCTCGACTACAGTATGTACAGTATATGTACCGATTTCCCGCGCTCCATTCAGTACGCGTGTGTCCCACGTGTGTGAGCGGTGATTTGTGTATTTGTCGTAATTTTGCGTGTTTTATTTCTCTTTTTTAAATCGTTTTACATCCTGAATAATTCTTGCTTTTTGCACATTAATATTAACAATGCCTAAGCGCTCTGCTAAGGCATGCCTTTACTGTTGCTAAAGACATGCCCCAAGCGTGCCAAGAAAGTGATGAGTTTGGAGGAGAAGGCGAAAGTGTTAGATAGGTTGAAAGAAGGTAAGAAAGAGGCCGAAGTTGCTCGAGAGTTTGGCGTAAACGAAAGCACAATTCGATCAATTTTAAACTGTGAAAAGGCTATTAGAGAGAGAGTGTCAGTGAGTTTAAACCAGTCATCAATCATCACTTTTCAATCAAAACAAAACTATCTCCAGATGAGTAAACATTATACAATAAAATTATTTAATGTGTTCTGATACTTTATTTCGCACTGTATGTGTATAAACATGACAAAACATAACTTCTTTAATTAATATGGGGAGTGTATTACGATGTTTGGGAAGGGTTGGGGGTGTTTTGGGGGTAGCGTCAACTATCCGCGGTTTTTCAATATTCGCGGGGGTTCGTGGTCCCTATCCCCCGCGAATATGGGGGGTCGACTGTATATCTTTCGTCCGCCTCAATGATGATTCTTGTTAATCTTGAGTTCTCCTCATCAATATCTCCCAGGTTGGCGTCAGTGAGATCCCTTGGGACGTAGTTACAAAGATCTTGTGTGTAACCTGACAAGTTTGCTCTCCTGTAATCCTTCCTCGCCGGTACTGGTACCTGTATCGGGTATTGATTCATAAGCAAAAGTGTTCCAACATGGTTCCTACATGCATGTGGATGTTGTATGGCATATTGAAGCTACTTAGCACGACGTCTGGTTTTGTAGTTGCACTGCCTGTGACATATGTTGGAAAGTCTGGTCCTAATCTCTTGAAAATGTTTCTTTCCAACATCATTTCTAAGTTGGCTGCTCTACTGTTTCTGGAGCGGTATCCATTTGCACTGCACCTGGTATTGAGGTCTTCCATAAAGATGGTTTGGAAACCTGTGCCAAAGATTTTAAATAGGTTGTGCAGGGTAAGGTAATTTTTCTTTAGTGCTTGGTATCCCATGGCTACTATTATTGACGTTAATTCCGTTTCATTTTTTACGGACAAGTATGCGTCATCCAAATTATTAACTGCTTTCAACTTCAGCCCTCTTCTTATTGCTATCGCCGCCCCGTCATGATGATCACCTGAATGGTTCGCATTAATGACGGTGTAATCTAACAATTTAATTGTTTTTTCTTCTGGATTCACTCCGTGTTCTGATATTAATATTAAGCCTGGATCGGTCTCTCTGAAGTTATTTCCTAATGACGATGTTTTACCGATCCATCCTTGAGTGTTGATTTGCAGAATGCTGAGCTTTCTTCTTCTTTCTGGTTCCATTGTTTAATAAGTTTGGTCGTTTAGAGTTCTTTGGACTTCTGGCGGGTCGATCTCTTGTTGGTTTGTGCTTCGTTGCCTTTAAACCTACTATTCTTCATACTTTGAAATGTAGAATGGCAGAGAGTAAAGCAGTCGCCAGGGTAGATTCTAATTCTAACCTCCATTAAGAGTTTTTGTACTTCTTCCTCGTCTTCTTCTCCTATCTTTTCTTTGAATGCCCATTTGCATTTTCCTTCTTTAATTGCCTTAATGATGTCTTCCTGTTTCTTGCCTCTCGGGAGGCGAAAACATTCATCGATGTAGACTTTAAGTTTTCTTTCCGGTTCTCCCATACGTACTATTTTGTCTCCTTCATTGCTCTACACTGGCATGTTTGAATTTGCGTTTTCTTCAGTAGTATGTTCATCATTGTTCGTTAGTGCCGTCGTTGAAGCGACGTTGATTTAGAGATTTGATATGAGGAGGGGGGGGGGGGTATCAGGGCACCACATCTTCTTCATTCTATTTTTTTTCTAGCATTATATTGAGTGTCGTAGCAAAGGTGCTCGGTTTCTCAGTATTCATCACATGGGCATAGAGTATGCATGTGAGCACTTCTGTTGATGCCCCTTGTGGCATATTTAGATGGGTCTGTGCTTCCTGCATTTGTTTAATAGTTGCTTTAGCCACTCCTGCGTATATTGCATTTTTTCTAGTTTCTTCTTCGATTTTTCGCTTCTCTTTCCTTTCGTTCTATTATCTCTTTTCTTTTGGGGCATGCCTTTGTCATAGTCCTATGTGGCCCATGGTAGTTCACGCATTTCTTAGTACTTTCTTTTCACTGTCCCAATCCGTGGTTCTTCTGTCCGCACTCAGAACATATTGTATCTTTCTTAGTGCAGTCACGCGTCGAATAGTCCTCCATCTTATAGCAGCAGAAGCATATTTCTCACGCTCCATGTTCTCTGGTAGAAATCTTAT
The DNA here is from genome assembly GCA_963969495.1 of Ceratothoa steindachneri. Lineage (NCBI taxonomy): Eukaryota > Metazoa > Arthropoda > Malacostraca > Isopoda > Cymothoidae > Ceratothoa > Ceratothoa steindachneri. The sequence continues at coordinate 141,107,509 of OZ018320.1, read as the reverse complement.
GTTAAACATGAGCACTCCTCGTTGGTATACCCTTGTTGTCATATCTGTTGTTGGACACACAATTTCAAAGACATGTGTGTGGTGGCCAAATTTAATTATTTCATTTATTTTTATGACTTCATGATTTTTTTCTATTACTTATTTATCATATGAACCCACCCAAACGTCGACTTTCCTGCAGATGATACTTCTGTTTGCAGTTATCTGGGGCGGGATTTGGGGCGTTCGTCCTATTCCTTTTAGAATCTCAACTCCTTCCTGGGACACTAATTTTTTTTTACTTCTTTTTCCTTGCTTGCAATTACCACGTAGCCATTTGGGATGTCGAAAATTTTGACGAGGGCTATTTTTAGCTGCCCGAATAATGTGTCGCAGAGTTTTCCTTAGTCCGGTTTGATATCCGGGTCAATTGTCCGTAGAGGTACTCGTAGGCATTCCAGACTGCCTCCTTTTCCTAGAGGGAGATCATCCCCCACCCTTTTTGTAGTCGAGCGCCTAGGCTCTATATTCTTCGTTCCTTCCTCCAAAGCCTGTTTCTTTTATTCCTTCCTCTCTAAATCTGTAGAAAAGGAAAGTGAAAAATAACGTTCCCTATCACTTAACAGCCTAATGATCTCTCTTTACCTACTTATTTTAGCGCTTCACGACCACCCTACCTAAATAGACCTAAGCTAAGAGGCGCCTCCACAGAATATCGGGCTCGTGTTCTTAAGGACCCCACTTCTTCGCGCCCCCTATTGGGGACTCCTTCTGGGGTTCACTATAGCCTACTTTAAGTCGCTCTAGGCGCAACGATGGTCGTGTTATGTCACTTTTAGTCGGTAAAGTAAGTGGAAGTCAAAGCTTGGAATAAGGATGAATTACCCCTTTAGGGTAAGCCTCCCACCACTGGAACGAAGATGAATCCCCAATCAATCCAGAGGGCAAATATATTTCTTCTTTCTTGAAATTAACTTTAATGAAAAGTGATGAGGTGAGAGAAGTGAGAGAGATGAAAGTGATCGATAGATAGATAGAATGATTATTTTGTTTTTTAATAATTGGGGAGGGGGATGTAAAGTAATTGTGTGTGAGAGTGTAAATTGCCAGGATGCTGGTGGATCTCCTCTTTGTTGAATTTATTGGTATGTTTATTCCTTCTAAGTTTGATTTGTGATTACTTATATTCATTATTCCTAAACATTCTAATTCAGTTTGTGGTTTTCAATAGGGTACCATTTCGGGAAGAGTTTCTTCTAATTAATTATTTATTTTTGTATATATACGATAGGTGATCAATAAGTTTTGCAGTTCGGATATAAGCAAATCAGATATGAGGAAAAGTGTTTTATATTTTTCAATATAACTACCTTCGACTTCAATGCACTTGCGCCACTTGTCCCTGAGGCTTCGAATTCCCGACAACCAGAAATCTCCCGACTGCTGTTCAATCCACTCCTGGGCGGCGAGCTGGACATCTTCATCGTCCCCAAACTGGCGTCCACGCTGTGCAGCCTTGAGCTGGTGGAATAAAAAGTAGTCGCTAGGGGCCAGATCTAGACTGTAAGGGGGATGGTTAAGCTCCTTGAATCCGCACTCGCGCAGAGCAGCTTGTGCAACTCTGGCCTTGTGGACTTTGACGACTTTGAAGTCGATCGTGGGGCGTGAGGTTTCTAGGGACCCAACGGGCACATACCTTGGTCATGGCCAAATTGTCGTGGATGATGTTGATAACACTTCCATGTGATATTCCAAGTTCTCGATCGTTTTCTTCGACCTTCACCCGTCGATTTTCGAGGATCATCGTCTCCACACGGGCCACATTGTCCTCGTTGGTCACGTCTGACGGGCGTCCTGGACGGGGGTCATCTTTAAGGGACTCACGACCATAGCGGAACTCCCTATTCCAGCGAGTAATGGTTGCATAGGAAGGGGCGGTGTCGGTGTACACTGCAACCGTGCGTTCATGGATCTCTTTTGCATTCTTGCCTTCCTTGGTCAAAAATTTTATCCTTGCGCGGTGCTCAACCTTCTCCATTGTTGAAAATTTGTGATCAGCTACTGCTTCTTAAATAAAAGAGGCAGGAGCGTGCGGCTGCAGGTCCTGAATTGTCATAACTTGTCATAACACCCTCACAAACAGCCATCCTCCTTCCTCTGTTTTGCCCTACCGATTCAAAAAATTTATTAACCGCCCCTCGTATATATATATATATATATATATATATATATATATATATATATATATATATATATATATATATATATATATATGTATATATATATATATATATATATATATATATATATATATATATATATATGTATATATATATATATCTAAGGCATTCATGCCTTTGTCTTTTAGGTATGCTAGGGTTGTTCTTTATTCCTCTTGATTTTTTTTCTTTGTTCACGTTAGGATCGGGTTTTCCTCCTATAGTAGGCAATGCCTGCTATTCGGCAATTTTTTCCGGACTCGGTCGGTTTCTTTGTGGTATCGTTAGTTCTTCGCCTGTATCTGCAAGCTTTTCCTCGATTTTCGACCAAATATTCTTTGTCCGCATTTCCAGAGTTTTATTTATTGGGTCCATATTAGCCATTTCTATTATTTTTCGGATTCTTTTTCTCTCCATTCTTCTTGTGTCTGTGATCAAATAGACGCCTTATTCTGAATTCGTTGTAGCTTCTTTTGCAAGATGTCGAGGTCGCGTGCAATGGTATCGGTGGATATACCAGGACGGATTCAACAAACGCTCTGCATAGCGTCTTTTTTCTTTTTCGACTTAAATTCCTAAGGTTGTAAATCAGTCTTAGGCCTGATTTTGCCTTGGCGGTCCTGATTTTTATATGATTATAGTATCTTCTTGTACCTATGTGTAGGCCTAACACATTCCCTTCAGTTGATTATTGATAATCAATTCCGTAGACGTTAATTTGATCATTTTTCCTTCTCAGGATTGGAATAATCTTTAACTTTGTAACATTGGTCTTAATCTTCCAACTTTTTTCGAAGTCGTTTATATTTTGTATTTCACGTTCGGTATTCCTTGCTTGCCATTTGGGGTTCGTGGAGCGTGATGAGATCACCTGGCTGATATCGTCTGCGTACTGTATATTCATACGCTCTGGTGAAATCTGAGCCAGAAGGTCTGCTGTAAAGATGGATTATAGGGTGGGGCTCAGGCACCCCGTTTGTGGAACCCCCGTTTGGAGATGAAAGATGGGTCCTTCTAGTCGCTCGATACTTATATATGCCTACCTGTTAGTTAGATAATCAGCCAGTATTTTTTTCATCCTGATACCGAGATTGAGTTGAAAGAGTTTATATTTTAGTCTTTCTACCCATACCTTGTCAAAGGTCTTCTCGATGTCGCGGAGGACCACGTCCACGTAATCCTTTTCGGCAGTGGCTTGTGCCAACTTTTCTGTAATGACTGTTAGAGCCATGGTAGTGTATCTTTCTTTTCTGAATCTATACTGATGTTTATTATATTTATCTGTTTCTTAGAGAAAAGTGTCTAGTCTTCCGTTCACGATCTTTTTGAAAACCTTCCCTAGGAAGTTCAGCAGGGAAATCGACCTATAGCTCGAGATCAGATTTGATGGCTTTCCTGGTTTTGGCAGGAAAACCATTTTCACTATTTTTGAACTTATCCAGGAAGGCTCTTATGTTTAAATAGACATTGAATAGGTCTTTTATGCAATTAAGTATGTCTCCGGGGGCCTTCTCGTAGTTTTACTTGGTTAGGCCTGTTGTCCCGGGTGCCTTTTGTTTGAAGGTGTTAATGACTCTTTTAATTTCCTCCGTTGTTATGGTAGCTCCTAGTTCTAGGTGTTCTTCTACTCTATCTTCTCCTTCTTCTAGTGTAAGTCTGTGAATATTGGTTCTTATGAATTCGGCGAGTCTTCTCTCTGTCTCCCTATCGAATCTTTGAACGTTGGTGAATTTTTCTTTTTAGATATTTTCCGGCAGGATCCTCAGGCCAAAGGCCAGAATTCCATTGCTGGTAGCTTTGTTTGCCATCTCTGCCGTGACACAGAGTACTTTAACTAAATGAGTACGGTATCCGGATTTTGTAATCTCCATGATTTTTAGGTGCTGATTCTCCTTTTCTATTTCTTCCTTTGTGTGCGATCCCACGTAGAGATCGACCTTTCGGCAGATGAATGAACGATTGGCCAGAAGTTGCGGAGGCAGTTTTGGGGTCAGTCCGATTTTATTCAGTGCTTTTAGCCCGTCCGGTGCCACCAAACGTTCTACATCAGCCTGTTTGTGGCATAGAGCGATGTAACTATTAGGCACCTCGATCAATTTGGTGAGTGATATTTTTAGCTCTGTGTATAGAGTCCTCATCAGTATTCCTCTTTCCGGTTTTGGGCTTCCTAGTTCGGTCCTCAGTGGAAGTCTGCTGTACTCCAAAAATTTGTCTGAGAAAAATAAAATGGTGATGGTTAAATGAATGAATGGACCCGGGTGGGCTCCTCTCGAAGGGTGAAAAGTGACGGACTTTTTTTGGCTAGCGCAAAATCAACCATCGCTAGCCGAGGGTACCGCCGCCTTGAGGAAATTAAAAACCGCGGTTGCTTCCTACCATACACTGAGACGGTTGTATGTCCCTTAGTGGTCTTGGGTGCCCCCTCACAGGCGGAGTGGTTAGACTACTCTGCGAAGGTTGCAATCTGGCCCATTGTCCGGGGTTCATCTGGTACGGGTATCTGGCAGTGGGCTAATCCCGAAACCTCCCTCCTCCCGTACCCCCAATTATACATTTGCTACTGCATTGTATAGTTGGGACGAGGTTGATTCATGAGCGTTCATTAGCTAAGGTATTAGGCCCAAGGTGAGGGGAATTAGTCAGTCATGATTGTGATGCTGACAACCATGAAAAAATTTATTATATCTCTTTTCGGAACCTCCCTTTAAGGAAGGATTTTTAGTGTGAGAGAATAAAAGGTAAGGGAGACTATAGACGAAAATAAAAACAAAAAATGAATGGTGAGAATTTTAGTCAAGTGAATCTTCTTTCTTCTCTTCTTCCTTCCAAAATTAATGGTGCGAATTTCCTCAGAGCGATAACCGTTGATAAAAGATTGTATGGGAATATAGTTGCCGTACTATTCTTTCCGCGATCAAAGATGTCAAATATTTTCGTCGAAAAAGTATTAGGCGTCTACTTTGCCAAGCTTAATGAAAGCGGTCTGTTAGCTGCCCAAGCGGCGAATTCATGAAAAGTGAACTTTTCCTTAAGTGAGCTCACAGCTCTCCGTTGTAGAAATAACCGAAGCATTACCAGAGAATAGCATATAGTCAATTATAACTAGGATAAGAATATGAAAGAATAGATAAAGAGATAGAAACCTACACCAGTTCTTAGTAAGAATAATTACTAAAACGGTTTGAACGCCTCATAAATACAAACGCTACTTAGACATATTAAAAATAGATAGGTACATATAAAAAAAATAAATAGATAAAAAAATAACACAGCAATGCGGGACACTCAGGCAAATACAAATTTTCTAACTTTATCACGCTAGCTATAACTACCTATAATGGACAGAGATAAGCCTGACCTCCAGGCACTTAGCATCTCTTTGCAAACCTCATACTTCCTTCAGCCTTCTGCATCTATTCGTTTTTTACTATCATATTCGCACACGGGACTCACAGTGATACGTGGGACAGGGGTCATGATGAACTGCAACGTTATAGTTAGAGACAAGCGACACGTCGTGGTTCGGATTCCACGTTAAACTGTAGGTCCCATGACTAACTAAGTCCACTTTTGTCTCCAACTATTTTCTTCGCTATCCTATCCTAAAACCTTCTTCTTCCTCTCCCTCTTACTCCTATCAGCCGTACTGACAGTGCGTGGAGCCTACTTTGGCTCTAGACAGTGTGACTATGGGGGTGTACAAAGGAGTCCTGCCCCACCCCCTCCCTCGTTGGCCGTTCCATGAGGGCCAAGGGGGTGGGAGAGGGTCGGAAGAGCTGTTCTTTGTCTCCCACCTCTCTTTTCATTTCATTTCATTTTATTTCACCATTCGGCCTCAAAGATGACCTACTGTTAGGTCAACAGACGTCTAGGCAAATAAAGTTATGCCTCTTCCGAGCAATTTTCCTCGCCTAGAGCCATCTGTTGAGACTATAATCAAGGCTTTAAGAAAGCTACAGCCAAAAGTAAACAATGCAGCCGTTGCTGTCGACTTCAATGAATCATATATATATATATATATATATATATATATCTATATATATATATATATATATATATATATATATATATATATATATATATATGAAAACCTTCAATAACCGCAAGAATAAAATGACTAACTCATACAGAAACAAAGAAATATAGCGAACGTTCGAGACACTGAAACAAACTTTTGTTACAATCTCAAAAGCTCTCTTTATTTCTTTATTTCAGTGTTGGTTAAATCGAATATATATATAGATAGATATAGATATCAATTGCCTGTATATATAGCGTGCATGTGTGTGTTGGGGGAGGGGTAATTAGTGTGACAAATGTGTAGTTTCCGATGGTGATTGAAAGAGATCTTCGGGAAGCCATTTTGAAGCAACAAGAGGAAACCGGCGAATAGAAGTCAATTATAGGTACAAAAGGGCTGAAATTGATCCCGCCAATAATTGATGATTAACCATCGGTACTCACTTTTCAATGAGAATTAATCAGAGGTCGTCAGCGGCGATCGGATCGGCAGTTGGTGACGAGACCCCACTCCTACTCCACTCCTCCCATTCCTACCCACACAGCTCTTACCTCCATCCTGGTGTCCCAAAGGGGAACCGGCAATTTCGGCGGCGGGACTCGTCGCCAGGTCATTAGAGGGCTAATTGCAATATAGGATTTGGTTGGTTTTGTGCAGTGATCACGCGAACGTAACTCAATGAGGAAGCGGTTAATTTCCAAAGGGGTGGGAGGGATGTGTGTGTGTATGTAAAACTTGACACATGTGCGCAATAGATAGCATTAATGCATATGTAGGTTTGCGAGAGATATTTGTAGCGTAGGATTTTATAGTATATATTGGCGCCACAAAAGAATAATGTATATTTGCAGAATTGCGGACAAACCAAGACTCAAAGATCCACTGGAGGTGAGTCCAAAAAAGTACAAGAAGAGAGATTAGAAGAGAGTGGAGTAAATATAACATAGATATAAAATAGTATATCAGTAATGTTCCAATTCGATAGTAAGTTTATATGTTAAAGTAATATTTGTCGATTCCATTCTCGTTTACTAAGTAGTTGCCTTTAACGACTTGAGAGGGCAAAAGTATTTCAAATTTGAGTAATTTTATAATAGAAAAGTTCTCTGCTAATAAGGTTGAAGACATTATTTCTATTGCTTATTGGTTATCTCACTAAAATAGCAACTCACAGTATATTAGCGAAACCGCTAAATATTTTAAAGACCGATGAGAGGAAAGCGCAAACAACGATTCTGCAGTGATGGTGAATTGTTTTTCCTTCATTTGATTTTATTTCTAATTTATGGGATCAATTTCTTCGCCCTAGTTTGAAGGGGGTTTAGGGAAAACCAAATTAAACCCATCCCTCTAAGGTGAGGTGTGACAAGCGAGAATAATATCTTCTGATTTAATGGAAAAAGCTATTTACTATATAAATGTGTTCGCTTTTGTGACACTAAAACATATTCATTTGAAGCTTCTATGTTTACAAAATTAATACACCCTGATCTTTTACCCCATAGGAATCGCGTTTAGATTACCCCCTCCCCCAACACACACACCACCCATTGCATTTTCTCGAGGTTTTGGTGTTCTAAATCTGCGTTGATCTTCATCTGTTATTAATTGTCAATCCATTAATCCCTTTTAGGTGCTTTGTAAATTTGAAAGATCACTGCGATATTTTGCCTTACTTTCATAAACTTGTTTCTTCGTCAAATTTGGCTTGAGAAGATTTTACACTAGGTATGAATACCACATGAAATTAATGCATGTTTTGGATGGGAAAACTAATTGTGCTTATGTAGGTTTGTGTATGCATGGGTAGGATTTGGCAGTATTTATATTTTTATATATATATATATATATATATATATATATATATATATATATATATATATATATATATATATATATATATATATATATATATATATATATATATATATATATATATATATATATATATGTATATATATATATATATATATATATATATTATACGAGTATATGAAAATTAACCCACAGGAAAATGAAAAGATGAATCCAAGCACTTTCGAACTATATTTGCAAGTTCATTTCTAAGGAATAGCATGAAAATGGAGAAGACAACCTTATATAGGGTACAAAGATACGAAGGGAACGTCCATCAATAGTCCAAACCAATGACAAAAACACAAAAACAAGACGGAAAAATACCAAGAAAAAGAACAATGGGGAAATAATAACAGACATATTCATCCCTATATATATATATATATATATATATATATATATATATATATATATATATATATATATATATATATATATATATATATATATATATATATATATAGTTAGTTAGGAATAATGGATAGACGAAGGACGCTGTATGTGGGATTTAGCAGTGGAAATTGATATCACATGAGAACAATATGTGTGTGTAGAAGGTACACATACGCCCTACATGCCAGCCTCATGCATGCACAAAGGAAGAGAAGTACAATGAAGAAGACGGGGATACATTGATGTTTAATGAATGAAGGCGTGGGAAATGATCCTCAATTACGTGAAATTTGACCTAGGGGTGGTGGTGAAGGGCTATTGCTTGAACAACGATATCTGTAATTACTGTCTGCGTGTTGAATGAAGTGGCGTGCATTGTGTGGAATGTATCCTGAAAATTACTTCATTATGTCGTCTTAAAACCTTACATCTCCCTCACATTTATTCTATTCAAAAAGGCAAGGCAAACCAACGAGGGAACTTTTGCCCCCCCCCAATATTTTAAAAAGACGTGGTTTTTTAATAAGGGGGGCGATTTAGAATGCATATAAGAGTGGATGTATAAGTGATGTAGACTGATGTAGAAGAAACATAGCCATATTGAACAACTGGGGACGGTACGAACCCGAGGGCGTGTTGTTCCCCAGCATCTGCGCGAGGGCTGGTTTCTCTTGCTGGTCACAGGCTGACAGATATTATATCTTATTTGAGCAAGATTTGACACTCTTCAACGCGGTTATGAACGATCCAAAAAAAGGGCTTTATTTGCATAATTTTGAAGACTCGAAAAATAAGCATAATGTCACAGGGGAAAGAACAAACTTGTAAAGTTCAATAATAATCTCAGTCATGATTGCGAGTAATATAGGAAAGGACCCAAGTCTTCAGCATGTTTGTTGGTAGTTGACGACTCCATGTTGGAAAGTGAGATCTGAACGAAGCAGTTATAGGAGAAAGTCTGTAGTGCGTTTGGCATCGTTCTTTCTACATCTCCTATTGTCTAAAGGACCCACCCTGCGTGTGTTCTCAAAGGAACATGATGAATGATGTGTTTCCAGGGTTCATGACCATAAGCTAGATCAGACCAATGTTGATATATTTGAAAAGCACCCATAGATTTCTTCAGGGAGACCTTGTAGCTCTTCTTCATCACACATTTCTATCGGTGGACGGTGGTGAATTCTCCATTCAGAACAATCTTTGACTGGCGGTGACCATCCTCCCCTGATGAAGTGCTCTGTTCAACGTATATGCGTCCTTAACGGCATGACATCGAGGCTAGTGGTCTCTGCTGTTCTAAGGCTTCAGCGATGGGGGTGAAGTCATTCAAGGGAATGTTGAGAATGATGGGGAGAAAGCGCTGATGGAATCACCCTTAAAACTCGAGGATGGTAATGATAGGATACCCGCGACTTGGAACCGTACAAAAGAGTGGTCAGTAAAGCGTTATTAATACATTGAACTTCGTGTTCTTCTTCAGATGTTTTTATTCCAGACTCTTTTGTACAATCTGCTAATGGTAATCGTCATGGAGGACTGGTAGGGGGTAAACTTTTTTTCCTCTAGTTGGTTCGTAGTCTGAATTGGCTAGCAGGATCTGGGAAACAGGAGTTATACGCTGTAAAGTGACATGGTGTGGACAACGAAGGTGGCCTCGTCGACGAACAGTAGCACCAGGATCCCAGATGAGTTGCCCTAATGTATTGGAGTAGGCCTGCAGTCGCCCAAGGTTGAACAGGATGCTATCGTTGAGGTATTAGATGTAGACACCGTCTTCGAGATCGATGTCTTTTGTGACTCTTTGGAGCATCCTGCTCAAAAAGATGGTGAAGACGGTCGACGCGATGATGCAACCTTGATGTACACCGTTGGTATTGGGAATGGCTCCTAGTGGATGTTGCTATGTCGGTCTTGGCCATGCTGGTCCACATGCAGCTGAATGATTAGAAAGAGAAACTTTGGAAGACATCTTATACGTTCTATGATTTTCCACGGGATTTCTTGATCACTCTGTCGAACGCATTGGAAAAGTCCACTTAAGTCACGTACAAATTCTTTTCTGTTTCAATCATTTCTCTTAGATCTGCCTGAGAACTATTATCATATCAGTAGTGCTACTATTGATTTTGAAGCCTTACTGGCTCACTGGGAGGTACTCATCTGCAAGCGTGGACAGTACTCTCTTCATTAGTACTCTTGCCAAAATTTTCCGGCAACGCAGAGCAGAGTTAGTGCCGTGTAGCTGAATCATTCAGACTTTTTTTACCCTTTTACTTGTAAAATGTGGTGATCACTGCAGCATAGAGTTCTCGTGGTAGTTTTCCTTGTTCCCAGCAACAGAGTTCTTGGATTTTTGGTGTGAGGTGCTCGGTCCCTATGATTCCTTTATCTCCAGAATTATTTTAAAAGTATTTGGATGAGGTCGATGTTTTCTAGCAAATTATTTATAAATTAAAAAAAATATTACTGATTTTCTTAAATCGTTTACTTTTTATTTTACATCACTTTGAATATTTGAAGGAAATATGAAAATAAGACATGGAATTAGCACTTTTTATTAAAAATAATTACTTAACCTAAAATATTAATAATATATGTGAATGGAAGCGAAATTGATAATAATGAAGGATTTCAAAGGTTTTCGCTCGTGTTTCCCTTATCTCTAGTGATCACCGTTAGAAGTTCTTGGTAGCTCTCTCCCATCTCTCTTTTACCCTGTGAGGGGGTTTATTGTGCCCCAGGTGAAATATCCCTGCTACATTTAAAACCTGGAGGAACGGCACGCTTTACCAGCTCTAGTACCGGCAGTTGTGCACCCTCCTGGCCCCATTTCCTGCGTGAGGACATGCGGCTATATATATATATATATATATATATATATATATATATATATATATCTTTTACACATTTTCATTTATAACTTCACTCCTTTCTTTAAATACTCGTATCTCTCCTTACTAACTTTCTAAGTGACGCGGCCTCGTTGCTAATGCGCATTAAATTCGACGTGGCCTCGTTGCTATTGCGCATTAAATTCGACGCGGCCTCTTTGCTATTGCGCACTAAATTCGAAGGAAAAAATATTCAGCTCTCGAACATCTCGAATGGAGTCGAGGTGAAAGATGAGAAAATGCATCTTCACAGACGAGTGCACCAAGAAACACGAAATTTCGCAGCGAAAATTCTTGTGTGTATAGCATAAATAAAGAGGAAACTACTCGGGGTGAGCTATGATGGCACGCGACACTCCTGGACCGATACAACTCCCCACGAGGAAGAAGAGTGAGAAAAACATTGAAGTGATGTCAGCTGAACGTCGCAGGAGGCAACAAAATTTAGCCGAAGTTCGCTGCCAAGACACCGAAATGAGAACTTTCATTTTGTAAAATAAGCCCATGATTTTTTTAAATAGCTTTGCATATAGGCTGGAGAAATCCATGGAAAAAATACATCTCAAACTCAGCCATGCCCTCAAACTCATCTCAACTCATTCAAGCCCTCCACCCTTCAAATTCCTACACACCTTCTATATATTCCAAGGGGGTGCGCCACATCTCCTGAAGCACAATGCGGCGTAATTCCTACAAGTCACATTTCCTACACAATTTCGCTTTTTTCTAGGTGACCGTCACATCTTCGACATGGATAAGGCGTATTTACTACACACATAAATCAATGCGGTCACATTTCCTACACACAAAAATCAATAGCAGCTTATTTCCGACTTATATACAGCGTATTCCCTACACACATAAATCAATACGATCACATTTCCTACACATAAAAATCAATAGCAGCTTATTTCCGACTTATATACAGCGTATTCCCTACACACATAAATCAATACAGTCACATTTCCTACACACAAAAATCAATAGCAGCCTATTTCCGACTTATATACAGCGTATTCCCTAAACACATAAATCAATATGGTCACATTTCCTACACACAAAAATCAATAGCAGCTTATTTCCGACTTATATACAGCGTATTCCCTACACACATAAATCAATACGGTCACATTTCCTACACACAAAAATCAATAGCAGCTTATTTCCGACTTATATACAGCGTATTCCCTACACACATAAATCAATACGGCCACATTTCCTACACACAAAAATCAATAGCAGCTTATTTCCGACTTATATACAGCGTATTCCCTACACACATAAATCAATACGGTCTCATTTCCTACACACAAAAATCAATAGCAGCTTATTTCCGACTTTTATACAGCGTATTCCCTACCCACATAAATCAATACGGTTACATTTCCTATACACAAAAACCTAGACCATCAAATTACAAGATTCAAGATTCAAAATAGTATAAAGTTAGAATGTGGAGAGAGTGATAAGATAGAAAACATTGTGTAAAGAGTATGTGTTGATGGGATGATAATGAGTGTAGGATGAACGATGAGGGTGATGAGGTGAGGATGATAATGATTTGTACCAGGTTGCCTGGCTAACGCTTTCCTTTTGTTTTGCTTTTTGCTTTTTGATGTGATTTTAAGTGAAATAGGTATAGAAATTTAGCATTCGAGCCTTTGTTTCCCTTTTGCTCAATCGAGCATCTTTATTTTTTGTATTTATTAGTTTTTGTTGTTTTTTGGTGCTTCTTTCGCATCTTTTTTGTCATTATTATTATTAAAATTAACATATATATATATATATATATATATATATATATATATATATATATATATATATATATATTTATTAAATTTTCAATTTTAAGTAGTCATCTTCTTTGTTAATATCGGTAATTCTTTTACTCATCGGGTTTCTAATTTTGTTTATATAGTCGGTTGTCTTATTCGGTTTCTCATATTGATTTTATGGTCGTTAGTCTTCTTCGGTAATCTTGTATTTTACCTCTAGATCTGGTTGACGTTATTTAAGGTTTTCTTCAGGGTGCCGTTAAAAGGTTGTTTGTACTGTATTTGCCGGATTTCATTTTCCGGTACTACTATTTGGTTAATTTCATTTTGGCGAATTATGTTTTTTTTATATTTTCCCACAGTTTCGTTGTTCAGTTTTGTAGGGTTATATTTAAGGATTCTAATGCAGATCTTCGATGGAATTTCTCAGATGGTATGTGATCCTGTTTTTTTGAGTTTGTGATGAATCTTGTGGCTTGATTTTGAATATGTTGGACCTTTTTTAATTGTGAATTATTTATCGTATTCATCGGTACAATTGGGTAAAGGATCTTGGGACAAACTAAGGCCATGTATAATTTTCTTTTTTTTTTATTGCTTAGGTTTTTGAATCTGTACAGCGCCGACATGGTAATTTTCGTTTCGTTGATTTTCTGTGCTATGAGGCCGTTGTACCCTGTTGTTGTTAGTTTTAGATCGAAGACGCCTCCTTCCGTGGAGTATGGATATGCTTCTCCATCGACTCATACTGTAGCTGTTTTCCATCTGTTTAGGGGTATTAATTTGAATTTATCTTTGTTTGTTTTGATTTTGTTTCTTTTTTCGTAGTTATTCAGTTTTTTTATTTCCCTCGCTGTTCTTTGAGCTACGTCTCGGGGGTTCTTCCTGTCGCTGGTGATGAGTTGTGTGATGTCATCCGCTAGTTGGATGTACATCGCACATTCATGGGTTGGTTGTGGAAGGTCTCTGGTGTTAACAGTATACAGCGTTGGAGAGAGACATCCTCCTTAGGGGATTCCCGTTTTCAGGTCAATATGGTCGCCTGTTTGACCGTTTATTTGAAGAACGGCTTTCTTTTCATCCAGGTAGTTGCATAATGTTTTGCAAACATTTATTTGCAGGTTAAGGCTACAGATCTTGACTTTTAGGCCGGGCAACCACACCTTGTCGAAGGCTTTAGCAACGTCGCGAAGACCAAAATCTACTCTGTTGCCTCATGCTGTTTATGTGGCAATTTTCTCGGTTATAATCGCCAGCGCGGTATCCGTCCTCGCTTGCTCCTGAACCCGCGTTGTTGTGGGTTGTACAGGTTATTTTCCGTAAGATGTTTAATTAACCTGTCGTTCAGGAGTTTTTCTAGGACTTTCCCAGAAATTCCAAGAGCGAGATCGGGCGGTAGCTTCCGACTTGGTGTTTTGGTTTGCCCGGCTTCGGTAGGAAGATCATCTTTGCCTGCTTAAAGGTTTGGGGAAAGTACCCAATATTAAGGCAGGCATTGAAAATCTTCACTATCGATTCATGCACATTTTATGGAGCATTTATTAGGTGTGCCTTTGTTATCCCGCTTTGACCTGGTGCTTTTTGTTTGAAAGATTTTATGACTGTTTGGTATTCAGCCATTGAGAAGGGCATTCCCTTCCCCAAGGGGTGGTTTCTCTCTTCGTCGACGTATCTGTATGGTGCAGTGCGCTCGTGTTGCGCCTCTAGGGTTTGTAGGACTTCCTCTTCGTGCTCCATATCGTATTATTGATTCTCTTCTGGTGCTATTGAGAATTTTTTTCCAGTGATTTTGGAAGTGCTCTTAGAGTTCTTCGTTATTTTGCACTTCCCTGTCCTTTATTTTTAGTTTTATATTTTCTTTTGGTTGTGATCCTCGTAGTTTTCTGTAGTCTCTCCAGAATTTCCTCGGATCTGCTTCGACATCCATTTTACTTATTATGTTATTCCAAACTTGATTTGATTTTTCTTTAATAAGAGTATATATCTGCCTTCTGATTGAAATTAGCCTTCTGTATCTCTCCATATTAGTGCCGTTTCTGTGATTTGTTTTATTAAGTTCTGAAATTCTTCCATCATTTCCTTTATTCCGTGGTTACATCTGGAAGCAGGTAGTGTTCTGTATTCTATTATTGGGGTATGAATTCTGTCTGCTTCAATTATATTTTCGGTGATTAGTTTTAATTGGTTTTAAAATTTCTTCTGTTTCTTGGTTGTTTAGGGATCCAGTTCCTAGTGTACCCAAGTGCTCTTTGTAACCATTCCAGTTTGTTCTGCTGATGGCTCTTCTTTGTGGAATTTTAATTGGGATGGGTGAAGTTGAAATGGTCGTTATCATACTTAAATGGTCGGATGGGGTTGCACGGCCTGGTTCTGTGTTTTGTGTAGTGATTTAGGTTGAAGTTTGGGTTCATAAGTACGATGTCATGAATTGTCGAGGCTTGGGCTGTTAAGTAAGTTGGGAAGTCTGGCCCTTCTCTGCTTAACAGGTTCCTTTGTATCAATAATTGAAGGGTTTTCCTTGCTCCGTTTGGTTGGCTTGTGTAGCCTGCCTCTCTGCATCTTGCATTAAGGGCTCCTCTTAATATGGTTGAGGCCTTTCTACGAAAGAGTTTGAGGAAATTTGGAGTTGCCAAATACGAGCGTCTTGGGGGCTGATATGCCCTCAGCTATGACTAGATCTCCTGTGGTAATTTTTATTTTTATAGCAAGATACGACTCTTCTCAGTCCTTTATCTCTGTAAAATGGATTTGGGTTTAGACGCAAATTGCCACACTATATTACTTTGTTTGGGTGTAGTTTGTGGTAATAAATTTATAGTTTGGAATTCTTATAGTGTCGATCTCTGTGTTTATTTAGTCCATGGTCGGTTAGAATAATTATGTCTGCGTCTTTTTTTCTTATTATGTTTGAATATGATATTCTTTTTCCTTGCAAGCCGTTTACATTTAGTGTAAATATTTAAATTTTTCGTTGATACGTATCCATGTTTATTTATTTGTTGTGGTCTCTTCCGTCTTCGTTTTTTTCTGGGCGGCCTGGGGAACGAGTGTGTCCATTAGGTTTTTCCTTGAATTCGCCGTTTGAGATGTTTTGGCACGATTCACGGATGATATTTATCATGCCTTGCTTTAAAGCATTGCGAACCTCTGTCTCACCAACGTCTGCCTCCTATTCCCTCTTGTATTTTACCTTAACCAGTCCGCCCACGATTTCTTTTTGTTTAAGTTGTTTAGGTAACAGATTGGCGTGAGAACCGTAAATTTTAATGTTGAAATCTTGGGAATTCAGTTTTGGTTTTTGCTTTTGCTTTGTGCTTTCTGGGATCGTCTTCGAGGTTTCTTCGTCGGTGGATTCCTCTTCAGAATCGGTATCCATTCCGGCTTCGTCTTCTTCCGTGTTCGTATTTTTCGGAGTCTATTCTTGGGTCATGTTTATTCTGTACAGTTCGCTCGAAAGAAGGTTCGGTTCTCCGGGAACCACATTTTTTTAAGTCTGTTCTTTTCCAGCATGGTGTTCAATTCGTTTGCGTATGAGCCTGGCTTCGCCATGTTTACTACATACGACATTAGACCATGATGGCGAGCACTATTGAGGAAAATATTCGCTTCAAAGCAGTTGTGTATAAGGGCAACGCTGGCCACGGGTACCTTCGAAATCTTGTAAGAAACGGCAAAGTGTACCTGCGATGCATTCAGCATCCTAAATGTAGAAGAAGAGCCGTCTGTTCGGAGGTAAGACATTTTTAGTCGCGTGCGAGTCTAATCGCGAGTGACTTTACATCTGACTATGTCGGTCGATCCCGGTTTTGTTTTGTCTTTTTGGTTTTTGTAATAACATCATAACTATTTAGCCGATTTTAACGAAATTTAAAATCCTTATGTTATTTTACATTCTCCTCAAATTCTATAATTGCCAAAGTCATCCCAAGGTTAGCCCGGGAATTATGTTGTTTTGGCAATAACATCATAACTATTGGGCCGATTCTAACAAAATTTGAAACACTTATGTTGTTTTACATTATCTTTCGAATGATATACTTGTCAAAGTCTTGCCAAGGATAGCCCTTGAATTACTTTCTTTTGGCAATAACACCATGACTATTCAGCCAATACTCTGCTATACTTTGCTAGGCAAGCCTAGAATAGGCTATACTATGCTAGGCTATACTATGCTAAGATATAATGTATAAGGGTAAGATATGCTATGCTAATTTAGGCTATAAACAGTTATGCTAAGATATCATATAGTATGTTAGGCTAGACAATACTAAGCTATGCTTGACTAGGGTATAACAGGATAGTATAGGCTATACTCTTCAATGATAGTTAATGCTAAGCTAGGTTATACTATGCTAGGTTAGGCTAAGCTATGCTAACCTATACTAGGCTAGATAGGGCTATACTATGCTATGCTAGGGTAGGGTAAAGTATAATAGGCTAGGTAGGGCTATGCTTTGCTATGCTAGGCTATGATATGTAATACTATGTTAGGCTACGATAAGCTAGCTGACCAAGGCTAAAATAGGCTAAGCTATGCAAGGTTATATTAGTCTAGGGTATACTAGGCTAGGCTATAATATGATACACTTGGCTATATTATGTTAGGTGTGGTTATGCTAGGATAAGCTATTCCTTGCTAGCCTATAGTATGCTATGCTAGGCTAGGCTATCGTATGCAAGGATATATTGGCTAGGCTATAGTAGTCTATTCTAGCTTGACTATACTAGGTTAGGCTACTCTAGGCGATGCTAGGCTAGCTTCTGGCATGCAATGATAAGCCATACCCGGTTAACCTAGGCTAACCGGGTACACTAGACTGCACTAGGGATGTCTATACTAAGCTAGGTTATACTATAATATGCTAGGCTAGACTAGAGTCTACTAAGCTAGGCTAGGCTATACTAGTATACGATAGGCTAGGCTATACTAGGATACGATAGCCTAGGCTATACTAAGCTAAGGTAGGATAAAGTAGGCTATACTATACTATACTCCTGAACGGCTTTCTGTCTTTGATTTTGCTCGTGCTACTAACAATGATGCCCAATCATTTCACAACAGACTTTAAGCCATTGTCCGCCAGCACAAGCTGAATATATATACTTTTCCTACTACATTCGAATAATCTGATAGCAGACACAATAAAGGACATTGGGCGTCTAGATGCAGACATGGACATCACTCGGCATAGGAAGAAGTTCTGCAAGCGCAGGCAAAACTTCAAAGAAAAATTGCAAAATGGAACTTACACCCTAGAACAATATATTAATGTTGTTGTTTACACTTTTGACAGTTCTGCTTCACGATTTCTTCTTCCTGAGACAGTTCTAATGAGAGTGGGGATGAGCAGCACGGCCTTGACAAAATAGATGGTGAAGAAGAATTTCCACATGAACTTCGGTGCAGCATCTGCCTGAGGCGAAGGGAAAGGACAGTGGCCCTATTGCCGTGCAGACATGCTGCATTAGGTGCTGGTTGTATTGATATCTTAATGGCAGCAGCAGATAAAAACAATCTAAATGAAATTGTGCCTCTATAATAAAATTGCCAAATAATTTACTGAACCTCTCATATGAAAATAGGTATGTTATAATTATGTTTTTAAATAAAATATATTGAGTCATTATGTGGAATGTTCATTTCCCTAATAATATTATTCTCTGTGTGAAAGATATGTTGGGTACTATTTATGTGTGTAGAAGATATGCCGTATGCACCGTTTATGTGTAGGAGATACGCTGGGTACTCCATTTTATGTGTAGGAGATATGCTGTATGCATCATTTTGGTGTAGGAGAATTGCCGCATGCACCATTTTGGTGTAGGGGATATGACAGTATCCTTATTTTGAGAGCCGCGTAGGAGATGTGGCTACGCCCTATTTCGAATCCTTAACTAATAACATGTAACGAGAGCATCCACGACTAAACGTAGTTTCGAATAATCTCTGGAGGGGCAAATTTCTTTCTAAAATCAATCGGGGACGACCGCCTCTCATCTAAGCGCCACCATCTTCCTTAGTACTGCCCTGATTTCGGGGAAATAAACTAAGCATAGTAAATGGTAATACTAAAAAAATACAAAGAAGAAGAAGAAGAAAACGAATATCAAGAGGAAGAAAACCAGGAAGAAGAAGAATCTTACTACGGACTGTATTTCCCAACTTGACTTATTTATTTTGAGGGGGGGGGGGGGATTTTATTTTTTCGTCTTCTTCTGAATCATTTTTCGTAAGCAAAACAAAAGTGAAAACCAACGTGGCTTTTCCACCAGAATTTTTTTTAAAAGGCTTGATAGACAGTAGTGATGTTTGGGGAAGTCAAAATAGGCCCTTTTGATGCTCTTAAATTAGGGTTTATCATATTGTCCTTAAACTAATCCTTTGCCCTCTAATAAGAAAGCAATTCCATGGAAAATTCCTACTTATATGTCGCTGTGGTCATAAGAGATTCTGGGTATAAGAGGTTCTGGGTATATCAGGTTGGAACGTAAGTAATGCCCGATTTTAGGTTATATATTAAAAAAGAAATAACTTATGACTATGGAGATAGATAATCATAAACATAACTTGCATTGCTTTCTAGAACCTCATTCCATCTATCAACAAGCTAATAAATGCCAAGCTTGTAAAATTCTTTAGGCTTTGATGCCAAATATGAATTCAACTCTTTTTTAACCTCTTATTTTGATATCAACCTGAAACTATCTAAATAGTTCTGTAATCTTCTAAATAAGAGATAATCAGAAGGAGCAAGGGCGGGATAATATAGAGGATGAGGAAATATTTCCCAACCGAGCTCCTCTAAGAGATCTTTGGTCATTCGAGCTGTGTGAAGACGGTATTATCGTGATGGAGGATCACACCTTCCTATTGATTAAGGAGGGTCGACCTTGGCCCAAATGAGCTTTCAAACAACGATTTTTATCGCAATAGAGATCAGCATTAATTATTTAATTGTTATCTAACAGTTCGTAATGAACAATTCCTTCAACATCCCACCATACAATCAACATGATATAGATTGGATGAAGTCTTCATCTCGGTTGTTGAGAAATTCTGTTTCCTCGACTGATCCACGAAAGGCGGCTTTTGACGTTATGATACAGGATCAACTTCTCAACGCCAGTAATAAACCTTTTCAAAAAATGGTGCCTGAAGGTGCCGTTAAAGCAATGACAGAGCAAGTAACACGCTGCTGCAGACTCGCCGTGGACTGTTTACGCAGGACCCATTTTCCAATCACTGGAACCTTTCCAATCCTTTTCAGTTGGCGGGCGACAGTCGTATGGATTACGTTAAATAAGTTTTATCAAGATTTGCTGTGACAACAGTTCCAACTCTTTGGAATCAAGTTCTTTTTGATGACCTTCATTTGGTTCGTCTTTAAACTGAAATCCTCACTCGGGAAACGGGGAAAAACCCCCTTATAAAACTTCATTGATTTACTGCATTATTGCATTAAGTGCTCTGAATGGATTTTGCCGCTGTACTTGCAGTGACACCTTTAGGAAACCTATAGATTAAAACATGTCTAATGTGATCTTTAGTTGGGAGGACATAGTGGTAAATACAAAAGAATATTATGAACAATAATTTTATAATCTTAAAGAAAAAGGTATAAACTACTCATTGTAGAACTCTTAAACCATAAAAAGAGGCACTACTTTAATAAATACTATTTAAAAGTATATTCTAGAAAATAGGACATTCCTTTGGTTGAAACCTGATAGTTTTCCCCTTTGTAGCTTGGCAGCTGTACTCCTTCCGGTTACATGTGCTAACTAGGCGTAAGAATCTCCTCGACGAGGTCACCAGCCAAGGCGGAAGAGCTCAGACAACACTGTATCTGCGTCCAAGTTAATTGGACTCGCCCTCCCCCCCGCCTGGTTTGGGGATCGCGATTGGGGTCAACAGATGAGGCAGAGTTATTCTCTCTTGGACGATAATATGCCTGGGTGAGGAGAATCTTATCTAAAACCTGCGGACCTCACTACCACTGTCGTAGTTTGCTAGGCCATGTTTGCTGAACCAGTTGCAAATGGTAGGGGATGGCCTTGCACACGCCACACTCTAAGTTAAAGTTCCACTGTGCAGACCTGAAGGAAACTGTCAACATTTTTTATCCTTGTTTTCGAAGCCAAACCAAGATATGTGTTTGTCTTGACATTTGTCTGTTTTGCAATCGTTTGATCATTGGGAAAAATAAAAAAGCTCTCCAATTTCGTTTCAAATAATCGTCAATTTTCCATAAAATAGGCGACTTAAGGTAATCTAGTCCCTCTTTTAACCCCTTGAACCACTTAACGGCGTCTGACCTATATAACCCACGCCAAGCCGACCGAATCATGTCCGTCGTCCGAGCGCCAATAAAAGTGGAAACCAAGTCCAAATTATGTGTGCATAAATATAGACGTGAAACTTTTATTATTTGGCAAACTTTTATGTTTTAAATTTGGAAAGTGTAAAACGTACCTTTTACTGAACTATAAATCATCCCTCGGCCATGGCCCGCTCGCAGATTTCACTTCAATGCCTTGTCAGGTGTATAGTTGCAAAAATCCACTGCCCAGAGGAGTTATATAACAGTGTGTGTATGCAATGTATGGGTGTAGGTGTGCTCGCACATGAGGATGGAGGTTTTAAAAATAATATAATCCTTCATTCTATTAATTTTCAATGGATTTTCTTCAAGGGAGAGCTGTTATTATGCATGTAAGACCGTGTTCGTAAGTAAAACCCCTTTTAAAGTTAATATATATATATATATATATATATATATATATATATATATATATATATATATATATATATATACGTTGATGGCCAGATAAATCATGGTAGAGCATATCAAACATAATAACATAGTAACAAACTCACTAAAACCCATGACTATCTTCCGCTAAAAACTCCTCTTTCCCAAATTAGGTCTTTAAATTACAAGACTCGAAAGAATGCACTGTTTTACGACACGTTATAGTTAGAAATTATTACTTAAAAGATAAATTTTAAGTTATTAAATAAAAAAAGAGGAAAGTTTCAGTTTTATATTTCCTTCAATTTTATTTAAGTTTACGATCCTTCTTCGAGATAAAGAAAAATGGGTGCGTGTATGTGAGTGTATGAGTGTGTTGTGCCTTCACCAAGCCTGGCATTCATTCTAAATGCCTCCTATTTCCGTTGTAATTACAGTGTCTGTGATAAGCTGGTTTCAAAGTTGAAACCTTAAATATTCATTATTCAACTCGCCTAATATGAATATATTAAGAAAATTGGCGCTTTTAAACTCAAATTGTCTGCGTTTTTCGGCAAGAAACCATAAAAAGGTGTTCGTCTTATTACTCAGACACAAGCCAGGCCGCGCTGATCAATCGATTTCACTGTCGTTAGACCGATTTCATCCTATTTAGATCCTGCATTCTCATTCAGTTTCGCGTTGCTGTCATTGTTCTTGCAATCGTTGCTGGTGGCTATCCAAGAAGCGCAGTGCCAATTTTTTGCTATTTATTTTATTTATATTTGGAAGTAAATTATTAATTCAAAACATTTATATATATATATATATATATATATATATATATATATGTATATATATATATATATAATATATATATATATATATATATATATATATATATATATATATATATATATATATATATATGTTGTGTCTATAAATCTGTGTGCGATCGATTTCCTGCAACACACACACAAATACCTGTCTGTTTTAATAAATATTACGATGATTACCATTACGACGACTCCGAAAGGAAGATAGATAGAGAGAGAGTTAGGAGAGAGAGAGAGAGAGAGAGGGGGAGAGAGAGAGAGAGGAGAGAGGGAGAGAAAGAAAGAGGTAAAATGTTGGCGAGTCGATTTGGAACCATTTTTCGCTCCTAAACCCCCGGTCTGGGGTCATAAAAGCCATCAAGGGATCGTTCCTAACAGGCCGGATCTTCAGACGCGACTGAGGTGCGAGTTATGGTAATGCGTGTAATCAGACGAGGTTTGAATTGTTTGGGGATGATTCGTGCCCATTTTTCTTTTCGTTTCGACATTTTCCATAATTTTTCACGACGCTAATTTGTTCAAGGCCAGGTAGAGTTTTGCATATAATCATCTGTCGTAAAAATGCATATGACTGGATACATATTTATATGTCTCTCTATGAAAAAGGAGGCATCGAGATCTAGATTATATACCAGGCCAGTGATCACTCAACCCAAGACAAGGTCTGTCGGCCTCTCAATCAGGTAATAGGTTTAATATATATATATATATATATATATATATATATATATATATATATATATATATATATATATATATATATATATATATATATATATATATATATATATATATATATATATATATATATATATGCAATTTGTTAAAGACCATGGTATATTTCACCTTGATCAATTTACTTTGGCAACTTTCTATTCTTCTTACTCTCTTCATTAGTCTATCTTGTAGATAGTAGATAACTTGTCATATATTCATTTCTCCTTTTAAAAAATGCGTTTGGTAAAAACCAAATTTAAATTGCCGAGCTTTCAATCTATTCGATGATCTTCGGAGCGTCTTTAGGTATTCTTTCCTCCTTTACCGATGAAGTATGGTATAGTCAAAATCAGGTTGAATGAAAACATCTATTTAATATGTCTAAGTAGCGTTTGTATTTATGAGGCGTTCAAACCGTTATTAGTAATTATTCTTACTAAACACTGGTGTAGGTTTCTCTCTCTCTATCTATTCTTTCGTATTATTATCCTAGTTATAATTGAGTAGGCCCTATATGCTATTCCCTGGTGATTCTTCGCTTATTTAATTACTCTTAGTCATCGTCGAGTATTATTCTCCTTCTCTAGGTGTAGATTTTTCTTCTTCCTCCTCTCCTCTTTCTACTATCCTTGGGAAACTTGGGAATAATCTGTGTGAACTCCATCCTTCTCTTTGGACATTTTGGTTGGTTAATTCAACTCCTACTTCATCTTGTGTCTTTTCTAAGACTTTCCTTGCTCTTTTTGCAATTATTATTTTAAGTGGCTTTATCTTTGCCTCCCTGTGCAGGTCTCGTTGTCTTCTTCTTTCTCCTCTTCTAGTGTTTGTTATTAAGTATATGGCTTTGTATTGGACTCTGTGGAGTCTTACTAGGTTACTTCTTGAGATCGTGTACATCGCGATGGTTGGATAAATAATCGCGGACTGTACTATGGTTTGATAAATTTTCCTCTTGTTTTTCATGCTTAGGTTAACTAACTTGTACAGTAATGCCCAGATGCTCTTCCCTTGATTTAATCTCTCAGTTACGTGCTTTTTATAACCTGATTTCGTAATGGTTAGTCCAAGAACTTTACCTTCTTTGTCGTATCTGTAGCGCTGTCCTTCTACATATACATCTGAGATGCTTCTCCTGTACACGGGTACCATTTTCAATTAATCTCTGTTGGTTTTAACTTTTCATTTTTCTTCGTATCTATTAACGCTTCTTATCTCTTCTCCAGTCATCCTACGCTGCATTCGTCCGTTCCCGCAATGAGCGTCTAAATTTCCCATCAAAATGACCGGTATCCTATAGTTGAACAGTTTAGTAAAGTTTTGTACCAGTAATTGGGGGCGCCTGGTTGACTTGTATCCAGTTGCGGCAATGATATTGCTTAATTCCATTTTAATTTCTATAGCTAAATATGCGTCCTCCAATCCTTGTATTGTTTTGTACTGCAATCCTTAATTGACAGCTATTGCCGCTCCGTCGTGTGTTTCTCCTGAAGGATTTGTGTTAATATCATTATAGTTCCATATCTTTAATTTCTCATTTTATCTGTTTCTTCCATGTTCTGATATTAGTATAACATCTGAATCAATCTTTTTGAATAAGTTTCCGTACATAATTTCCTTGTCTTTCCATCCGCATGTGTTAATTTGTAGTATTTTTAATTTCTTAATATCCATAATCCAATTGACCATTTCTGTTCGTTTATTCATTTTCTGTTTTGTGTGTCCTATCTGTTAAGTTATGTGTTTCTTTTCTGTTTATGGTTCTTCTCTCGTTTTTCCTGGGTTCCCCCTCTGCTGGTTGAGTTCGAGGGTCCTTATGGTAATTCATCTCTTGGCGATGGACCCCTTTTACTTACGGATTTAAATCTGTTATATCTTTGGGCTTTCTTACGAGTAACCCGTGAGCACTCTTGCTCTGTGTCGTCGGAGGTATTTTCAGTCTCTGGATCATCGCTGATTGTGTCCTCTTCTGTTTCTGCTGTCTGTTGGTTTCCTTTCGCTACTTCGATTGATTCATGTTTTGTATTTTCTGTGACTTTGATTTTGAAAATGGCCGATGAGTCGAGTTCTTTGGGAAATTTTATCGGTTCGAGCCCGTTTTCCTGTAACATGCTGTTGACTGTTGTTGTGTAACTTCCAGGCTTAGCTATGTTCATCATGTGGGCATGTAATACACAAGTAAGTATTTTCACGTTGAGAGTACCATCCAAATTTATCTGTGTAGTCGGTCCTTGTTGGTTACTTTTTGCCATTGATGCGTATAAGTTTCTATTTACGTTAGTGTTATTTCTGTTTGACTCTTTATAATTTTTCTTCTTCTGGGACAGACCATGGCCATGATTTTGGGGCCCCCTTGGCAGTACCTGTGTTGCAGTAATGCCAAGAATAATCTTTAGTTCCACATTCAGAAAACAGATGATTAAGTCTCTTTGGGGGCAATTTTGATTCGCATGTTCTTCTATGGCATAACATCTGAAGCAATATGTATGCTTGTAAAGGCGTCTCTTTGTATGTGGGCAGATGGAATTCTCATGTTGAAAGCAAGAAGTCTCTGTTCGATGATCCTTGAAGCCATTTCGGTAGATTCGCAAATGACTTTGAAAACGTGCGTGTGGTCTTTAAATTTGACCACCTCTGCTATTTTGAGCCATTTCTGCCTCTCCTCTAGTTCTTCTTTTATTTCTTGGTATGAGTGCTCTCCTACCCAGGACTCGATTTTTCGGCAGATGTCACTCCTGTTAGCCGTGATTTATGAGGGTACTCTTGATTCCAAATCCAACTTTCTTAGTAGCGTAATGCTCTCAGTAGATGATAGTAGCTGCTTTACATCTTTATTTTCCGGGCAAATAACTGTGAATCCAGATGGTGCATCAATACATTTGATTAGTGGTATTTCCAGATTAGTAAATATGCATTGCACTACTTCTTGTGGTGATCTTTTCCTTCCGTTTGGTATGGGTTTAAGGGGAAGCCTTTTGAAGTCCGGTGGTCCATCTTCCCTGGGAGTACTCCCGTCTCCCAGGAGAGGCGTTCTGCTGTCGATGTTCAACTGTGGAGGATTTACCTAGTTTCAACTAGTGGGAGGAGTCCCTCTATCTGCTCTAATTCTATCTCGCCTACCTTCCAGCTTTCGCACTCTCCTTGGTCAACCCTACGTATCTGGGCCTATCCCTAACAGCGGTCCACAGTTGGGTTCTGGCTCGTGAACGAGAATCTCCTGCAGGGGTTCACTATACCTTACTACCAACTGCAACTCAGACCTTGCCGGTGACCAAGTTATGTAGTGCTAGTGAGAAGTAAGTTTGAAGTAAAAAGTATGAATAAAGAGCCAAAAATTTATAATAAGGAAGAGCAACCCCTTCAGGGGGGCCGCTTCACTCAAGAAGAACAGGAGGAACCTTCAATCAGCCCCAGGAGCGCATATATTTCTTCTTGGAAGTGTTCTTGAGAAAGGCGTTTTAATTTTTTTCTTTACCAAAACTTTTCTTCCTTTACCTGAGATAGCTTTTACCAGTTCGCAGCGAGAGAGCAAGCGTACAGACTGAGTAAGTCTGAATGAAAAGAAGATAAGATAAGATAAGATAAATAAAGTTAGAATGTGTAGAGAGAGTGAGATAGGAAATATAGAAATTAAAGTGTTGTGTGTGTTAATGTGTGTGGGAAGATGTGTTAAGATAATAGAGATTTGTGCCAGGTTGCCTGGCTAACTCTTTTGTTTTTCTCTTAATTTTATTATATTTTTGTGATACTTTGTTATTTTAGCATTGGAGCCTTTGTTTTCTTTTGCTCAATAGAGCGTTTGTATCATTTTATTGTTTTTTATTTTTATTTTTATTTTTTTTTGCTATTATGTAAAGACAATGGTTCTTCGCCGGGATTCACATTTGGGTTGTTTACTTGTTACTCGTAATTGGTTGTCCTTTCAAGAATTTGTATTATGGTTTACTACCTATAGATTAAGTTGGCGTTTATTAACGTTTTTCTCAGGCTACCGTTGAAGCGTTGTTTATAATGCGTACGATGGATTTAGTCTTCTTGTACGATGCTTTGATTTACTATATTCTGTGGAATCGTATTTTTAATCTTTTCCCACAGCTTTTTTGCTCTTTTTTCTATGACTATATTTATGGGTTCAATAGTAGATCTGCGGTGGAGTTCTTCTGCTGGTATGTAGTCTAGTCTTCCTGTGTTTGTTATTAATCTAGTGGCTTGATTTTGGAATTTGGAGCTTCCTGAATTGGGAGTTACTTAGTGTATTCAATAGTACAATTGGGTATAGGAGCTTAGGTTGAACCAGGGCTAGGTATAGTTTTCTTTTATTCTTGATTTAAAGTTGCCTGAATCTGTATAGCGCTGATAAGGTAGTTTTTGCTTCTATGATTTTTTTGTGGTAGGTGACTTGTATAGCCGTTGGTTGTTATTTTTAGTCCGAGGACTTGCCCTTCTGTTGAGAAAGGATATGCTTCTCCATCTACGCGTATAGTAGCCTTTTTCCTTCTGTTCATGGGGATTAGTTTAAATTTATCCTTGTT
Source organism: Ceratothoa steindachneri (assembly GCA_963969495.1). Classification (NCBI taxonomy): domain Eukaryota; kingdom Metazoa; phylum Arthropoda; class Malacostraca; order Isopoda; family Cymothoidae; genus Ceratothoa; species Ceratothoa steindachneri. The sequence goes on along the minus strand of OZ018320.1, from coordinate 141,079,560 downwards.
AGTTTTTATTTTATTTCTCTTCTCATAATCATTTAGGTTTTTAATTTCTATGCTTGTTCTTAGGGCGATGTCCTTGGGGTTTTTCCTATTGCTGGTCACTATCTGAGTGATATCGTCCGCTAATTAAATGTACAGCGAATTCTCATCAGTAGGGTGTGGAAGGTCCCTGGTATACACTGTGTACAGCGTAGGTGAGAGGCAGTCTCATTGTGGGACCCCGTTTGTAGGTTGATTGCTTCGCCCGTTTTGTCGTTTATCTGCAATATCGCTTTCCTCTCATCTAGATAGCTGCAGAGTATTTTGGAGAGGTTTACTTCCAGGTTAAGGTCGCAGATTTTGGCCTTTAAGCCGGGCAACCACACTTTGTCGAAAGCTTTAGCAACATCACGAAGCACAATGTCAATTCTGTTGCCCCGCGCAGTGGCAGTAGCAATTCTTTCGGTAATGATTACCAGCGCGGTATCCGTCCCTCGCTTGCTCCGGAACCCGTGTTGTTGTGAGTTGTATAGGTTGTTTGTGTTGAGATGGTTGATCAACCTTTCGTTAAGGAGCTTTTCTAGGACTTTGCCTAGAAATTCTAGAAGCGAGATAGGACGGAAGCTTTCGACTTGATGTTTCGGTTTGCCCGGCTTCGGCAGGAAGATCATCATCGCCGTCTTAAATGCTTGGGGAAAGTATCCTATATTTAAGCAGGCATTGAAGACCTTCACTACCGATTCGTGCACATTATCTGTGGCATTAATTAAGTGAGCTTTAGATATTCCACTTTGCCCTGGAGCCTTTTGTTTGAATGATTTTAAAGCTGTCAGGAATTCATTCATAGTAAATGGCTTTTCTCCCCCAAAGGATTGTCTCTTTGTTCATCGACGTTTCTAAACGGTGTAATTAGTTCACGTTGTGTTGTCAGGCTACGTATGATTTCTTCTTCATAGTTTAGGTCGAAATTTTGATTTTCTTCAGGTGAAATAGAGAAAATTTTTGTCCAGTTCGATCGGAACTGCTCTTGTAATTCTTCATTTTGCTTTACTTTCTTGTTCTGAATTTTGAGGCTTATTTCATCTTTTTGATGTGCCCGCGTAGTTTCCTGAATTGCCTCCAGAATTTCCTTGGATCTTTTTCTATCTCCATCTTCCCCATTACGTTATCCCAGAGCCTGCCTGAATTCTCCTTGATGAGGATATATATCCTCTTTCTAATTATGATGATGTTTCGGTACCTTTCGATCGTATGACCCAATACCCTGATTTCATTTATTATATTTTGAAATGCATCCATTTCATCTTGGATCTCTTGGGTCCATCTAGGTGCAGGAATGGTTCTGTATTCTATTGTTGGGGTGTGTAAATTATCCGCCTCTCTGATTCTACTGGTGATTAACTCTAGTTGAGCATCTATTTCCTCTTTATTTTGGTTGTTAAGGGATTCAGTTTCTACTGCGTTTAAGTATTGTTTGAATCCATCCCAGTTTGTTTTGCAGGTTGCTTTTCTTCGTGAAATTTTTATTTGGATGGGTGAAGTTGAGATGGTGGTAATTATGCTTAAATGATCGGAGGGAGTTGCTGGGCCTGGCTGTGTGTATTGATTTAAGTTGAAGTTTTGATTAGTTAGAATAATATCTGGGGTAGTGGAGGATCGGACTGTAAAATACGTAGGGAAGTCGGGTCCTTCTCTTTTTAGTAGGCCTCTTTGCATCAGGAGATGTAGAGTTTTTCCCGTACCGTTTGTAAGGGTTGTGTACCCTGCTTCCCTGCACCTTGCATTAAGGTCACCGGCTAGAAAGGTTGAGGCTTGTCTGCGGAATAGCTTGATGAAATTGGGTATCGGTAGGTACGAGCGTCTTGGTGGTTGGTAGGCCCCTGCTATGACCAGGTCTCCTGTAGTAATTTTTATTTTTACAGCTAAAAATGATTCTTCTAGCCCTTTTATTTCAGTAAAGGGTATGCCTTTTTTAATGCCTAGGGCAACCCCGTCGTACCTTGACTGTGAGTAGTTTGTTGTTAATATTTTATAGTTGAGGATTTTTATTGTTCCTGTATCTGTGGATATGCCATATTAAGTTAAGATGATTATGTCAGGATCTTCCTTTCTTACTATGTTGGAGTAGATTAGGCTTTTTTCTTTCCAGCCGTTAACATTCAGGGTGAATATTTTAACCTTTCGTTAAAATGCGTCCATTATTGTTATTATTGCTTGTTCTCTCTACCTGACTTTGCTTTTTTTGGACGGCCTGGGGATCGAGTGCGCCCATTTCTCTTCTTTTTGAATTCACCGCATGAGATGTTACTGCATGATTCAGGGGCGATAAATAACATGCCCTGTTTTAGTGTGTTGTGAACTTCGGTTTCATCCGCGTCTGCTTCGTATTCCCATCTGAATTTACCCTTGACAAGTCCGTCAACTATTTTCTTTTGCTTGTATTGTTTAGGAATGAGGTAAGCATGAGATCCGTATATTTTGATGTTAAAGTGTTGGGTGGTCATTTTTGGTTTTGTTTTTTTGAGGTCACTTTTGTGTCCATTACCACAGTTTAAGCATTTTTTCTCTGTGCTTCTGCATTCGTTCCATCTGTGATCTTGACTTGAGCATTCAGAGAAAGCTTTACCTTTGAAGGTACACTCCTTGGTTGGGTGCTTGTCTAGTGCGTAGCATGTGAAGCACATTTGCACTGAAACGAACGTTTCCCTTTCTATCTGTTTGGGGGAAATCTTCGTGTAGAATGCTAGGAGTCCTTGTTCGGTGGCTTTTTTGCGGTCTCTGACGATCTGAAGATCACTTTAAACACGTGGCTGTGATTCTCTCCATTCTGGTCCCTGAACTTTATTACTTCTTCGACTTTCGCCCATTCTTGTTCTCTTTCTAATTTTTATTTTATTTCTTGGGCTGTATGTTCGCCTACCCATGGGTCAAGACGCCGGCATATCACCGACCTCTTTGTTTAGACGTCAGGTGGCGTTCGGGGGGCTAGTCCTATTTTGTCCAGTTTCTTCGCCGCGCCCTCGCTCAAAAGGTGATCGGGATCTTTCTCCGTGTCACATAGCGCCACGAAGCCATTATATTGGTCTTTAAGCCGAAGGAGGACCACTCCTATATCCACATAGAGGCACTTAAGCGTCTGTTCCCGGGAGGGTTTCTCTCGGCCGGGGAGGATGCGAAGGGGAACCCTCTTCGCTCCTTCTCGGTCGCCCATTGCGGTTGGGTTGCTGATTCCTTCAGGATGGTCCTGGATGTTCATCGCTGTATTTCCTTTGCTGCAGGGTCCGATTCTTCTTTTTGGAAGGGTTTTAAGTGCTGCCCCCGCCCTTCCCTGCGTTGCAAGCAAGTATCCATGAACGTGAACTGCCAGATGGGATGGATGAATGATGGTGGGCGAGCCCGGGGAGGCCCCTCAGACGGGTGAAAAGTGACGAACTTAATGATTAGTGGTGATAGAATCAACTACCACCGCCCGGGGGGTGCCGCCTCGTCTAGGGTTTAATTATCAATGCTGCTTTCAACTTACACAGGGACAGTTGTATGTCCCCCTGTGGTCTTGGCCGGAAACTACCCTTAGAGATTAGAGCGAACTCTTCCCTAAAGCTTTCAGCATCACCTCGTAACTGGGTGGTCTCTTCCGTAGAGTTTCACAGTGGGCTAATCCTCAAACCTGCTTTCCTTTACGTCCCCAATTATGTCTATCAAAGTAGACCGACATAGTTGGAGCGAGACTAGATGAATGGCAGTTCAGCTCACTTCCGCTCCCTTGCCCCGATAGGAGGGCCGCGTGGGGGATTAGCCGGACATGGGTCGGCTATTGTGTCTCCGTAAATAACCTTCGTTTCTGGAGTCCCCGTTGGGAATATGTGCGGCAAGTTCACGTTTTTGGCGTGGCTTTCCCTTTTCTTTCCCGCTTTTGCCGGTGAAAAGCTTCTTCTGAGAGCTTGAGAAGGAGGCCGTTTCGTATGAAGACAACTGTCGATCTCATCGAATGAAAAGAATTACAAATTACAAATTACAAATAAGGTTAAAGTGATGAAATTGTGTGGTAGGTATATAAAGGTGTGAAAATGTTTTCTAGTTTGCCCTGGTGTTAGGACATCACTAGCATTCTTCTTATTTGTGTTTTTATTATTAAAAATTCCACCGTCATTAAAGTAGCTGACTGTCTTTTACAGCCAGTTTCCTCCGTTATAATATATATATATATATATATATATATATATATATATATATATATATATATATATATATATATATATATATATATATATATATATATATAAATATATATATATTTGATTATTTGTGTTTTTCCGTCGAAGCATTCAAGCCTTTCAAAGGTTATTCTTATGCTGAATCTCAAGTTTTGAGTCTTAGTTTATCTCTTTTATTTGGGCACTTCGCCTCTTTTTATCGTTTATTTTTAGTTGACATGATTTTACTTTCAAATCGGAATTAGAAAAATTGGGCACTTCGCCTCTTTTTATTCTGAAATGTTAATTATTTTTCGATCAATTGGTTTAGGCACTTCGCCTCTTTAATATTTAAAGTTAGTTAAATTTTTACTTTATACTAAGTATATATTGGGGGGGGGATCTTTAGAGTTGGCACTTTGCCTCTTTTTCATTTGTTGTTTATAATTGTTGAGTTTTTGAAGTCATAATACATCGGAGTAGTGGACTACTACTACGTATACATAGCTAGTACCACTTCTCTCGCGCAGGTTCTACTACTAGGGAACAAAGCAGTTCTACCTATAGCGCGTCTACGGTTCGCACGTATATTTAACATTAAGGTTCATATTCGGAAGTATCTCTCGGTCAATCTTATCCCAAGTCTTTCTCCCTAGCCTTTGGATCCCTGTATTGATCGGCTTTAGACCGATTATTTGGTGCAGAACCGATTGCCGAGTACGGTTGATCCTTCGCGTGCCAGTAATCAGCCGAGTGGCATTATTCTGCACCCTCTGCATCATTCTGAGAGATGTGCAGCTTACCATCTGCTTGATCACGTCCAGGTACATCAGGACTGAGCGTACCAAGGCCATATTCAGCTTTTTGATGTTTGGCACGCTGAGGCCTCGGAAACGGTAAAGTTTCCTTAGCTCTCTTTTGGCTAGGGAGACTCTGGTTTTGATGTGCGTCTTGTATCCCGTTTTAAAGAGTTGTAAGCCCAGAACTTTACCCTCGTTGGAGTACGGATAGATCTCGTTATTGACGACCACGTCGTCTACTTTCCGGCAGGTCATTGGAATGATAGTGAACTTCTGGCGGTTGGTTTTAATTTTCCACTTCTTCTCATATCTGTTGATATTTTCAATTTTGACAGCTGTCGCCCTCGCCTGCCTCCTAGAGTTCCTGAATGCACTCAGGACGATTTGGGTGATGTCATCTGCTTTTGCAGATACATCGAATCGTACCTCACTGGAGCAGGCAGGTCAATCGTGCACACTAGGTACACAGAGGGCAGAGACAGCTGCCTTGTGGAACTCCCCCCTCGAGTTCGAATTCTGGTCCTTTGCAGCCCTCGATTCCAATTCGGGCTCTCCTATCGGAGACATAGTTGCGAAGGACCCTTTCCAGAAGAGGGGTTAAGCTGGAGGTTGAGGATCTTGAACGGTAATCCTCTCAGCCAAACCTTATCGAAGGCCTTCTTTACATCTCGCAGCACCACGTCTACGTACCTCCTCTCAGCTTTACTGCAACCGAGTTTTTCGGCAAGGAGGGCGAGGGCTGTTTCCGTTCCTCGTCCCTTGCGGAACCCGTGCTGCTGAGGGTTGTAGACTGCCAGCTCGGCTAGTTGTTCTTAAAGCCTGTCAGCTAGGAGTCTCTCGTAGACTTTCGACACGAACTCCAGCAGGGCGATTGGCCTGTAGTTTACCAGTTGATCAGTCGGTTTAGCTCCCTTGGGTATGAAGATCACATTAGCAATCTTGAAACCTTCCAGGAAGTAGCCAGTGTTCAGGGAAGCATTGTAGATGTTAACGATTCCCTGAATGATCTGCTGTGGGGCGTTAACCAAGTTATTTCTGGTGATACCCGTCCAGCCTGGTGCCTTTTGTCGAAAGGCTTTTACAGTGGCCATGACGACCTCTGATGGTATGGGACGTCCGTGGCCCGCCATCTCTCTGCCTTCGTTGACTTGAAGTAGTGGGTGCGTGCGATGCATTTCCTGATTTAGTTCTTCAATCGGTTGCCTTCGAATTCCTGGTCGAACTCGTGTTTTTCCTCAGGGGTGATCCTGAAAACGTTTTTCCAGAAGTTCCTGAACATGTCCTCGAGAACCACTGGGTTCTCTATGTAGATTCCGTTCTCCTTTATCCGAGCCTTAGGTTTAGGTGCAAGTCCCTTTAAGTTCTTGACATGGCGCCAGAACTTAGCCGGGCTGAGTTCGCTGTCGACTTTGGCTATCAAGCTGTTCCATATCTCCTCCTGTTGGAGGTTGATGCCCTCTCTAAGCTCTGAGATTAGGCGTCGAAGCAGCGAGCTCCTTTCCCGGTTGGGACCCTCCCGTCTTACTTCTTCGTACACTTCCCTGTGAACGCGAGCGATATCTCTCCTCTCCTCTGTCCATCTGGGCTGAGGAGGTGTTTTATACCCTGTTATGGGTATGCTCTCGCGGTCCGCATTTAGTATGGACGTTGTAATCCTTTCCAGCTCCCTGTCTATCTCCTCTAACGACGCCGTGCTGAGGGCAGCTGGCGCATATTCACGGAGTCGTTACTTGTAACGATCCCAGTTGGCCAGGGCGTAGTTTTTCCGGAGAGGGGTCAGGAGCTGGATTGGTGCGAGAGATACCGTGGTGAGAATCGCTATGTGATCACTAGGGACTGTTGGGCCTGGCTCACTATGGTAGTTGAAAGGGAAGTCTTCACTTGTTAGGATTATGTCAGGCTTGGTTGCTGATCTGGAAGTGATATAGGTCGGAAAATCCGGCCATATCCTTTTGATGTTTTTTTTTCCCATAATCAGTTCGAAGTTTCGGCCTCTGTCGTTGGTGCTACCATAGCCCGCCGCACGGCATCTGGCATTGAGGTCTTCCCCTAAGAATGCCATTCTGCGGTGCCCGAACAATGTGTAGAAGTTGCTTAACGGGAGATATGCTCATCGAGGGGGTTGATATGCTGCAGCTATCACGAGGTCTCCTACCAGGGTGTGTACCTCGATTGCCACAAAGGACTCATCGAGTTCTGGTAGTTGTTTAAAGGAGATGTTCCTCTTGACAGCTATTGCAGCACCATCGAACCTTTACTGGGAATGATTCTTCATGACTACTCTGTAACCCGGTATTTTGATACGACCAGCTGTAGTGTCGATACCGTGCTCTGTAATGAGAATGATGTCGGGGTCAAGCACTCGAAATATGTTACCATATGCCGCGGCCTTCTCCTCCCATCCATTCACGTTGTGTCAGAATCCTCATTCTGTTGCTTACTCTCTCCATCTTCTATCACTTAGTGTTTCTGGGTGACGTTCTTTTTCCTCCCATTCTTCTTTTTCCTGAACTCAGCGTTCGAGATTTGCTCGTAGGTACTGTGATGTAGAGTCATATTCTGTGCGAGCAGAGCCTCTTCCACTGTTCTAGGGTCTACCTCGTAGTCGTGATCCCATTTGTAAATTTTGTATTTTATTCCTTGGAATATACTCCTGGTTTCCATTTCCTCTGGGAAGGGGAATTGATCGCAGGCGTATATTTTCAGGTTAATATAGTTTGCCCCCAATCTCTTCACTCTCTTTTTCTATCCCTTCTTATCCTGGGATTTTGTTGTTTCTGTATCTGAGGAATCTGATGATTCCGAAGAACTGTTTGAGTCCGAGTTGTCATTTACCGCCGTGTTTACTTTGCTTTGGGTGTGCGCAGGAGTTGTGGGCTCGACTGCTTCCTTTCTTATCTTCTTGTTCGTCTATTTGCAAGTTTTTACTTGCTCCGTTGTCTGTTGCTCTTTCGGAGCTATCTGCAGATGCAGAACATCCCCACAAGCGGGGTTGTCCGGGAACCACATTTGCTCCATCCCGTTCTTTGCCAACATCTGGTTCAGAACTGTAGCAAATGTGCCTGGGCGAGCCATGTTCATGACGTGCGCATGAAGGATGCACGTCATAATTTTAGTGAAGCCCTCGTTCTCAATTTTGAGGTATGTCTTTTTGGCGTCCACCTCTGAGATAACTGCCTTTGCTGCCTGGGCTTAGGACGTATTCGCTCTACGCGTTTCCTCGTTTCTTTTAGCTTCTTGTTTTTTCTTCATAACTTCCTTTTTAGCGGGGCATGACATGGCCATAGTCCTATGACCCTGCCCGCAGCTCACGCAGTTTTCTGTATTGCTGTTGCAATTGCGCCAATTGTGGCCCTTCCGGCTGCATTTAGAGCACGTCTCTTGCGGCTCTTCGCAGTCCTTGGTGGCGTGTGATTCCATCCTGTAACATTTAAAGCAGAATTGGACCGGAATATACTCTTCTTTTTCCACCTGCTCCCCGCTAATTTTGGCGTTGAACATTAGAAGGCCCTGTTCCGTTGCCTTTTGTGCCATGGTAGTCTCCGAAAAGACCACCTTGAACACATGAGTGTACTCGACACGGTCCCTCCTATTTTTGAACTTAATAACTTCAGCTACCTTGGCCCAGGCTTGCCGAAGCTCTATCTTCTCTCTAATTTCCTCTGTGGTATGCTGCCCAATCCATGGGTCGATACGACGGCATACCACGCTCCTGTGGTACAGGATCTGGGGAGGTACTGCTGGCTGCAGCCCAATGCCTCGTAGGACTCCAACTGCTTTCTCTTTGGTTATTTTTTTTCTATGTCCTTCTCCTTCTCACATATCGCGATGTAACCAGATGGTATATTCAGCAGCCTTAACATGGCAATACCTAATTTACCGGACACGGCCTCGAATGTGGATTCTCTGCTAGGCTTGGGCTGCCCGTCGACAACCCGCAGAGGAATCCTGGTCGTGTGGTCCTGGGCCATCTCTTCTCAAGAGTGGCCCTTCAGCACTGCTTTTGATTGTCTCACACTGCTCTCGTTGTGGGTGACTTATTTTTGCTCAGTATGATGCACCTTTTCTTCTTGGTCTTCTTGTTAAGGTTATTTAATGACTCCCTCTACTTCGTCGCTAAGCTTACGTGAACGTTAACTGCCAAATGGGGGGATGAATGATGGTGGGTGGACCCGGGGAGGCCCCTCAGATGGGTGAATTGTGACGGACTTGGTGATGGGTGGTGATAGAATCAACTACCACCATCAAGGGTGCCACTTCATCTGGGCTTTGGATATCGATGCTGTTTCCAACTTACACGGGGACGGTTGTATGTCCCTTTGTGGTCTTGGCCGGAAGCTACCCTTAGAGACTAGGGCGAACTCTTCCCCAAAGCTTTCAGCATCGCCTCGTAACCGGGTGGTCTCTTTCGTAGAGTTCCACAGTGGGCTAATCCTCAAACCTGCTTTCTTTTACGTCCTCAATTATGTCTATCAAAGTAGACCGACATAGTTGCAGCGAGACTAGATGAGTGGCAGATCAGTTCATTTCAGCTTCGCGACTCCGTCAAGGGAGGGGAAGGGGTTTAGCACAACATTAAGTTGTCTTGATGCCGGTATAAAATTCTCTGGCAAATTATCCCAGTAGGGTTGATGAAGCAATACTTGGCGTTTGACTCTCTCTTACGTCAACCTTTTCCTCCTTTATCAAAAATGAGATCTCTTCAGCGTCAATTTTTCAAGTGAAATTCTGCTGCCTTTGAATGAAAAGAATTCACAATTTACAATTTAGGTTAAAGTGATGAAATTGTGTGGTATGTATATAAAGGTGTGAATATGTTTCCTAGTTTGCCCTAGTGTTAGGGCATCATTAGCATTCTTCTTATGTATTTCTAATATTAAAATTCCACCGTCAATAAAGTAGCTGACTATCTTTGACAGCCAGTTTCCTCCGTAATAATATATATATATATATATATATATATATATATATATATATATATATATATATATATATATATAATATATATATATATATATATATATATATATATATATATATATATATATATATATATATATATATATATATATATATTGTATTTGGTTATCTTCTGTATTACCGTCGAAGCATTCAAGCCTTTCAAGGTTCTCTCTTGCTGAATCTCAGGTTTTGAGTATTAGTTAGTTTATTATCTTAAGGCACTTCGCCTCCTTTTATCGTTTATTAATTAATTATTGTTATTTATTTATTAATCATTTATTGTTTATTTATAATTTACATGATTATTCTTATTAGTGGGAATTGGGAGTTGGGCACTTCGCCTCTTTTTATTCTCAGTTTATAATTATTTACGGTTATTTGGTTGGTCACTTCGCCTCTTTTGTATTTAAAGTAGGTTTTGATTTTTGACTTTATACTATGTTGAGTTGGGGAGGGAGGGGGGGAATCTATAGTGTGGGCACTTCGCCTCTTTTTCATACGTTGTTTCTAATCGTTGAACTTGTTGGATTAGTTGAATTATTAGTTGAGTTTAACTTAGTTGTTGAGTTTTAGAAGTCTTAGTCTTAGTGCATCAGAGTAGTGGACTACTACTACGTAAACATAAGTAGTACCACTTCTCTCACGCAGGCTCTACTACTTGGGAACAAAACAGTTCTGCCTATAGCGCGTCTACGGTTTGCACGTATGTTCATATTCAGGTTAATGTTCGGGAGTATTGCTTGGTCAAACTTGTCTCAAGTCTTTCTCCCTAGCCTTTGGATCTCCGTATTGATCGGCTTTAGACCGATTCTTTGGTGTAGAATCGATTGCCGAGTACGGTCGATCCTTCGCGTGCCAGTAATCAGCAGCGTGGCTTTATTCTGTACTCTCTGCATCATTCTGAGAGAGGTACAGCTTGTCATATGCGTGATCACGGCCGGGTAGACTAGGACTGAGCGTACCAAGGCCATGTACAGCTTTTTGATGTTTGGCACGCTGAGGCCTCGGAAACGGTAAAGTTTCCTCAGCTCTCTTTTGGCTAGGGAGACTCTGGTTTTGATGTGCGTCTTGTATCCCGTTTTAAAGAGTTGTAAGCCCAGGACTTTACCCTCGTTGGAATACGGATAGATCTCGTTATTGACGACCACGTCGTCTACTTTCCGGCAGGTCATTGGAATGATAGTGAACTCCTGGCGGTTGGTTTTAATTTTCCACTTCTTCTCATATCTATTGATATTCTCAATTTCGACAGCTGTCGCCCTCGCGTGACTTCCAGAGTTCCTGAATGGACTCAGGACGATTTGGGTGATGTCATCTGCTTTTGCAGATACATCGAATCGTACCTCACTGGAGCAGGCAGGTCGATCATGTACACGAGATACAGCAGAGGGCTGAGACAGCTGACTTGTGGAACTCCCGCCTCGAGTTTGAATTCTGGTCCTTTGCAGCCTTCGAATGCAATTCGGGCTCTCCTATCGGAGACATAGTTGCGAAGGACCCTTTCCAGAAGAGGGGTTAAGCTGGAGGTTGAGGATCTTGAACTGTAATCCTCTCAGCCAAACCTTATCGAAGGCCTTCTTTACATCTCGCAGCACCACGTCTACGTACCTCCTCTCAGCTTTACTGCAAGCGAGTTTTTCGGCAAGGAGGGCGAGGGCTGTTTCCGTTCCTCGTCCATTGCGGAACCCGTGCTGCTGAGGGTTGTGTGCTGCCAGCTCGGCTAGTTGTTCTTGAAGCCTTCAGCTAGGAGTCTCTCGTAGACTTTCGCAACGAACTCTAGCCGGGCGATTGGCCTGTAATTTACCAGTTGATCAGGGGGTTTAGCTCCCTTGGGTATGAAGATCACATTGGCAATCTTGAAACCTTCCGAGCAGTAGCTCGTGTTCAGGGAAGCGTTGTAGATGTTAACGATTCCCTGAATGATCTGCTGTGAGGCGTTAATCAAGTTATTTCTGGTGATACCCATCCAGCCTGGTGCCTTTTGTCGAAAGGCTTTTACAGTGGCCATGACGTCCTCTGATGTTATGGGACGTCCGTGGCCCGCCATCTCCCTGCCTTCGTTGACTCGATGTAGTGGGTGCGTGCGATGCATTTCCTGATTTAGTTCTTCAATCAGTTGGCCTTCGAATTCCTGGTCGAACTCGTGTTTTTCCTCAGGGGTGATCCTGGAAGCGTTTTTCCAGAAGTTCCTGAACATGTCCTCGAGAACCACCGGGTTCTCTATGTAGATTTCGTTATCCTTTATCCGAGCCTTAGGTCTTGGTGTAAGTCCCTTTAAGTTCTTGACTTGGCGCCAGAACTTAGCCGGGCTGAGTTCGCTGTCGACTTTGGCTATCAAGCTGTTCCAAATTTCCTCCTTTTTGAGGTTAATGGCCTCTCTATCTCTGAGATTAGGCGTTGAAGCAGCGAGCTCCTTTACCGGTTGAGACCCTCCCGTCTTACTTCTTCGTACACTTTCCTGTGAACGCGAGCGATATCTCTCCTCTCCTCTGTCCATCTGGGCTGAAGAGGTGTTTTATACCCTGTTATGGGTATGCTCTCGCGGTCCGCATTTAGTATGGACGTTGTAATCCTTTCCAGCTCCCTGTCTATCTCCTCTAACGACGCCGTGCTGAGGTCAGCTGGCGCATATTCACTGAGTCGTTGCTTGTAACGATCCCAGTTGGCCAGGGCGTAGTTTTTCCGGAGAGGGGTCAGGAGCTGGATTGGTGCGAGAGATACTGTTGTGAGAATTGCTATGTGATCACTAGGGACTGTTGGGCCTGGCTCACTATGGTAGTTGAAAGGGAAGCCTTCACTTGTTAAGATTATGTCAGGCTTGGTTTCTGATCTGGAAGTGATATAGGTCGGAAAATCAGGCCCTATCCTTTGAATGTTTTTTCTTCCCATAATCAGTTCGAAGTTTCGGCCTCTGTCGTTGGTGCTACCATAGCCCGCCGCACGGCATCTGGCATTGAGGTCTCCCCCTAAGAATGCCATTCTGCGGTGCCCGAACAATGTGTAGAATTTGCTTAATGGGAGATATGCTCATCGAGGGGGTTGATATGCTGCAGCTATCACGAGGTCTCCTACCAGGGTGTGTACTTCGATTGCCACAAAGGACTCATCGAGTTCTGGTAGTTGTTTAAAGGAGATGTTCCTCTTGGCAGCTATTGAATCACCATCGAACCTTTCCTGGAGATGGTTCTTCATGACTACTCTGTAACCCGGTATTTTAATACGACCAGCTGTGGTGTCGATACCGTGCTCTGTAATGAGAATGATGTCGGGGTCAAGCACTTGAAATATGTTACCATATGCCACGGCCTTCTCCTCCCATCCATTCACGTTGTGTCAGAATCCTCATTCTGTTGCTTACTCTCTCCATCTTCTGTCACTAAGTGTTTCTGGTTGACGTTCTTTTTTCTCTCATTCTTCTTTTTCCTGAACTCAGCGTTCGAGATTTGCTCGCATGTACTGTGATGTAGAATCACATTCTGTACGAGCAGGGCCTCTTCCACTGTTCCTGGATCCACCTTGGAGTCGTACTCCCATTTGCAAATCTTGGATTTTATATTCTGGAATATACTCCTGGTTTCCATCTCCTCCAGGAAGGGAATTGATCGCAGGCGTATATTTTCAGGTTAATATAATTTGCCCGCAATCTCTTCACTCTCTTCTTTTGTTCCTTCTTTTCCTTGGGTTTTTATGTCTCAGTGTCTAAGGAATCTGATGATTCCGAAGAACTGCTAGGGTCAGAGTTATTGTTTACCACCGAGTCTGCTTTGCTTGAGGTGGGAGCAGGAGTTGTTGCCTTGACTGCTACCTTTCGCACTTCCTTGATTGTCTTCTTGCTAGTGTCTGTTTGTTCTGTTGCTGATAACTTCTGTTCTTTCGGGGATGTCTGCAGATGCAGCACATCCCCAGAAGGGGGGTTATCTAGGAATCACATTTACTCCATCCCGTTCTTCGCCAACATTTGGTTTAGAACTGTTGCAAATGTGCCCATGCGAGCTAGGTTCATGACTTGCGCATGAAGGATTCACGTCATTATTTTAGTGGAGCCCTCGTTCTCGATTTATGGGTAAGTCTTTATGGCGTCCACCTCAGAGATAGCCGCCTTAGCTGCTTGGGCGTAGGATGTGTTCGCTCTACGCGTTTCCCAATTCCTTTTGGCTTCCTGTTTTTTCCTCATGATATCTTTTTTCGCGGGGCATGACATGGCCATAGTCCTATGACCCTGCCCGCAGCTTACGCACTTCACCGTATTGCTGTGGCAATTGCGCCAATTGTGGCCCTTTTGGCTGCATTTGGAACACGTTTCTTGCGGTTCCTTGTAGTCCTTGGCGGTGTGAGACTCCATCTTGTAGCAGTTAAAGCAGAACTGGACAGGAGTATACTCTACTTTTTCCACCTGCTCCCCGCTGATTTAGGCGTTGAACATCAGCAGTCCCTGTTCTTTTGCCTTTTGTGACATGGTAGTCTCTGAGAAGACCACCTTGAACACATGTGTGTACTCTCCACCGTCCCTTCTGTTATTAAACTTGATAATTGTGGCTACCTTAGCCCAGGCTTGCCGAAGCTCTATTTCTTGTCGTATCTCCTCCGCGGTATGCTGCCCCATCCATGGGTCAATCCGACGCCATACCACGCTTCTGTGGGCCAGGATCTGGAGTGGCACTGCTGGCTGCAGCCAAGTGGCCCGTAGGGCTCCAATTGCCTTTTCCTTGGTTATATTTTCAATATCTTTCTCCTTTTCACATATTGCGATATAACCCGACGATATGTTCAGGAGCCTTACCATGGCAATGCCCAGTTTGCCGTACCCTGCCTCGAATGTGGACTCTCTGCTAGGCTTGGGCTGCCCGTCGACAACCCGCAGAGGAATCCTGGTCGTGTGGTCCTGGGCCATCTCTTCTCGAGAGTGGCCCTTCAGCACTGCTTTTTGTTTTTCGCACTACTCTCGTTTTGGATTACTTATTATTGTTCAATAAGATGCACCTTTTCCTCGTAGTCTTCTTTTTAGGGTTATTTGGTGACTCCCTCTACATCGTCGCTAAGCTTACGTGAACATGAACTGTCAAATGGGGGGGGGGGGGGGGGAATGATGGTGGGTGGACCCGGGCGAGGCTCCTCAGATGGGTGAAGTGTGGCGGACTTGATGATGGGCGGTGATAGAATCAACTACCACCACCTGGGGTGCCGCCCCATCTGGGGTTTAGTTATCGATGCTGTTTCCAACTTACACAGGGACGGTTGTATGTACCCCTGTGGTCTTGGCCGGAAGCTACCCTTAGAGACTAGAGCGAACTCTTCCCCAAAGCTTTCAGCATCGCCTCGTAACCGGGCGGTCTCTTCCGTAGAGTTCTACAGTAGGCTAGTCCTTAAACCTGCTTTCCTTTACGTCCCCAATTATGTCTATCAAAGTGGACCGACATAGTTGGAGCGAGACTAGATGATTTGCAGATCAGTTCCCTTTAGCTTCGCGACTCCGTAGAGGGAGGAGGGGGGGGGGGGGGTAGCACGACATTAAGTCGTCTCGATGCCGATAAAGAATTCTGTGGCGAATTGTCCGCGTAGGGTTGATGAGGCGAAACTTGGCGTTTTGAGCCTCCCTAGCTTCAACCTTTTCCTCCTTTATATTGCCTGGCGCACAGGAAAAATATTAAGTAAGAAGGAGAAGTCTTCTATTAATGAACACGCCATAAATTGTAAAATTGACATTTCTATTGCTTATTTTAAAGTATTAGCCTTTAATAACAACGAGCACTTCCTAAGAACCCTTGAAACTTTATATATCAAACACTGCAAACCTACACTCAATGAAGATTTAAGTGCAATATCGTTATTAATTAACTAAGTTTTAACTACTATTTTGGTTAGTTGGTTTGGTTTTTATAATTGAATTTTAAATACTGTTTGGTTAGTTAGTTGTTTTTTTTCCTTCTCTCTCAAGCGTCACTGTAACCTATAAATATTAACCCATTATTAAATCCACCATTCATCTCTAGGATGGATCCACTTTAGTAAGTGCCAAAAGTAACCCATTTTTCTGTTAAATGTTGTTTACTATTACAGTTTTGAATTAATTGATTTTTACAAATTTTAAAACAAAGTTTAAATTTATTCTTGTTATTATAGTTGATTATCTTAACTATTTTTTAGTCAGTTTTAAAGCAAATGTAACTACTACCAGGTCAATTACTCTTACAGTTTTTAGTTAATTAATTTTTACGAATTTTTAAAACAAATTTTAAATTTCTTCTTGTTATTTTAGTTGTTTATCCTAACTACTTTTTTAGTCAGTTTTAAAACAAATTTAACTATTGCCAAGTCAGATTAAAAAATTTAAAACCTATAGTTTTACATTATTATACATTTTATTGATATTTTATAATTGGTCACCTTTTAAAGCAAATCAATGTCTTATTTACCACTATATTTTTGTGTTTTCTTCATATTTATTCATTTTAGTACCCTTTTATTTTAGCCTGAAGATGAAGACTTGTAGTTTTCGAAACGTTGTGAAAATTAAAAGATGCTACATCTGGTTTGGTGGCTTTAGGATTTATCCTCAATATCAAATGCAGGCTTCACGGCCAAGCTCCGTACGATTATATATATATATATATATATATATATATATATATATATATATATATATATATATATATATATATATATATATATATGCATACCTTTGACTCACGTGCACTTTGTGAGCTTTTTTCATATATATATATATATATATATGAAAAACTCACAAAGTATCACGTGAGGGTAGTAAATGAATGCAATGTCCCGCAGGAAAAAACGAAATGGTGTTTCCAAATACTTTCGAACTTTATTAAGTTCCTTATCAAGGATAACTACAAGAAATAATATTATATTAGAGGTATATCTACGAAAGAAAAGTATGAAAGACCGCCTCAAAAACAAGAAATCACCAATGAGGAAGACGGGAGGGGGAAGGTAAAGAAACACATTAAAAATTACAAGCAGCAGGTAGTAAGGTCAAACTGAGAAGGCGAAAGGGTAACAGATTAAAAGAAATGGAGATAGCCTAACGAGGGAGATTATAAGACACGAGGAGCAAAAGGGGGGAAAATACAAAGTACAAAACAGAGCAGTGACAATTAAAAAATAAAAAATAATAATAAAAATAAAAATAAAATAGGGGCCACATAACTAAAGAATGTATATAAAAAACTAAGAACGAAAGACAGAATTAATTTCTTTAAGTATTAATCTTTTAATTATAGCATCTATTCTATATAAGCAAGGGAAAAGGTTAAAATTACCACATTGGCTTATAAAAGCACATTCAATGATATTCCTTAATTATAAGCCAATGTGATAATGTGGATGGGTCCGTAAGTTCTAGATAATTGTTAAATTGCTGAGGGTTCAGCACTGGTTGGCGTAACGGTTCATGGATATACAAACGAACAAGAGCCTCAGCGGAGAGTGCTTTATTGATGTATGATTTATTTGGGGTTACGGTTGGTGGTCAAGTAGTAGGAACTTTGTAATGGTTGAGGAGGTTCTGACCAATAGATATGGATCAAACATGATTTTTTTTTATTTAAGTTTAATTGTTTCTTCAGCTGAACTTATTTATTTTTTTTTTACAGCTTTCGAAAGCTCCGATATCAAAAATTTTGAGCTAGTATGTGGTCAGTAGGGTGTGCACCCAGTTCTTTCTGCCCGAGAAATTCCAGGTTTCTTGATTTCAAGAACCGGACCGAGAACCGAAAAGATTTCCCGGTTTCATAAATATCATGAAATCGCTTTTAGCCAGAGGTGAAAAATCTAAAATTGCTATCTTTAAGGGAATATTAATTCCGTTTAAACCAGGGATTCTTAACCTTTTAACCACATAAACCCATTGCAAAAATATCTGAATTTTCTTCGACTCCAAACCCCATCGAAAAGAAAGAAAATAGGCCTATCATTATATGACTACGAGAGCTGTTTTATGGTGTACACTTTATCTAGAAAATGCTTAGGCATAATGCTTTGAATCTTATATGTAATAAATAAAATCATAGGACACACTGACAATTATTTATTTTGGTTATAATTAACTATTTAGAATAGTACAAAATGTTATTGAATTATCAGCTAAAATAAGAAACTTTAATTATGAGCACCTAAAATTAACTTGTACTAGACACACTTTCTCCATCATTTTAAAAAGTTGGAGAAAGAAATTCAGCGCAGAGTCTAATTTGTTGTCATTCTGTCGCTGACTCGCCATTGTGCTAATTGTATCAAATTTTGCTGCTTGTGCTAAAACGAAAAATTTCGAATCTAGTGTTTTTTTTCGTGCAATAGTCTTTACAGATATGTCAAAGTCGGGAGTACTGAAACATTATAGATTGAATCACGGACAAATTAAAGCAAAAAGTGATTTACTCGCGTTTAAAAAGCAAAAAAACAAAAACTCTTTCAAGTTTTATTAAAAGTAATTCGCTAGATAAAGACATTGTAAACTTACTTATAGGCAAGGACTAAGCTTCCGAGCCTTTGCTAATAGTGAATGTATTCAAAAACGTTTGACAAAATCCCAATACAACAAGAAAGCTGCGATTTTAATCATTGGTGATAAAAATTATATGATCAAGTTTTATATGAAGAAGAAGACGGAATTAGTTCACTTTTCAACCAAGAATTCAAAGAATGTAAGTGATATTCAGTTAGCCTGAATAAATATACTTCAAAGCAAAATAGAGAGTACGTCAATATCAACTTTCATGAAGGAAAAATGCTTTTGAATTAAGGCCTCTGTCGTATCAAAGAATCGTTTGATAGTGAAACTGCTATAAATTTGGTTAAAATTCGATTAAGAGAGTTCTCTTTATTTGGATCCTGACATCATATCATGAATCACAGACGGAACTTCGATCATGTTGAAATTTAGCAAAAATATTGGGCAATTCATAAACAGTGCCTGGTACACGGCCTTCCGCAACCAGAAAATAAATCTTCTACCTGCAATGACGAAGACGTAGAAGAAAAACGGGTAGACATAGAATCTCTGGACATTTATTCCAAACTTCAATCTCATCTCGAAAATGGCCATTTACAAGACTTCCCATCGGACAATTTTCCAAGTGCAGCGTTTGAATTTGATTATCGATGCTAAGATTCACAGGAATAGCCTTTTGCATATATTAGATCAATTGTTGAAAGTAAAAGATCGCAAAGAATTTAAGAAATTGATCAGTTTTAAAGAGGCTAGAGATTGTAATCAAAGAACTATTGTCTAGAGATGTCTCACTTTTAAAAGCTGTCTTCGTTCATTTTAATTGAAATCAATTAATAAGCAAAGAATATCTCCTAAGTGTAAACCTAAGACGACCTTTGATTGATCAATACATAAGTCGAAGACAAAAAGAAGTAGCAGGACTGCTTCAACGTCTCCTAAATCCAAATTATTCATCTTCTGAGTCGAGGAAATTACCTGCAGCTTCACGAATGTCTTTAAAGAAATCTTCTGAAACAATTCACAAACGTCTCTATCCAGAGAGTAATAAAGACAACGAAGAATACAATACTGATACGAAGAGTATATCAAAATAAGACCGATACGTTCGAAGAGTCTTCGCTTCAGCAGTACTACGATGTAAATCAAAATAAATAAACATAATTGATCTCAGTGCTTAGATTTTTTTGTCAATTAGACTAAGATTAATGTTACGAACAACAGTTAAAAAAAAGTTAGTCCGTTCTTTCCTGGGATTTCCCGATTCCCGATAATTCTTCCGGTATCGGTCCTGGTTCCTAAATTTCGATACTCGTGCACACCCTAGTTGTCAGCCTTTAAAGAATTCCGAGCTAAGCTGAACTTTTTTTTAAAAAAAAAGTTCTGTTATGTATGCCAATTCCCGGAACTAGGTGCAGCTAAATTAAATTTACCATTTTAGTACAAATGGTGTGTCTCCTTCATTTCACATGCGCAAGGAAGGATCTTACATTGGCACCACTGAATTCCGCGCATGTATGTTGTCTGGCGTCGGTTCTCTCTTCTCCATATCATAATAGACTCAGTTGTGCATCGTATGCAAAGGAAGCAATATTATGGCTCATTCTAATCCTCGAAAAAAATGGAAAAGTCAAGATTTGCTGCCTAGCATTGAGGTCAGGAGCTCCAATGCGAATATCTTCAGGTGTTTGGGTGTCAATCTGAGGACGGTGCTGATGATCAGGAAAAAGTTGGATGAGTCAAGTTGTGATTACGAGGATAGGGCTGCTTGGACAGTCACTATAAGCATTCTGATACGAAAAAAAACACCATTTTTTAGCGGATATTTAGTTGTTCAACACTGACAACGATCCCAGCAAGTCAATGAGGTCCATAGCTAAGGACAAGGGAGAGTCAGAGATTCTTACAGGAAGTCAATGCATGACGACATCCACTACTAGGCGGATAAGATGAGAAGCCAGTTTATGTCACAGATGATGAAGGACAAGCGGAAGGAACGTGGTGCTAAGCTTGTAAACAAACTGAAGCATCCCGTCATGCCAGGCATGCTTTGGTTCTTGTCAGGCGAGAAGATTTTCTGCCAAGGCCAGGTGGGGAACTCGCAAACAACCGCTTGCTTGCTGTGTCCCACAAATATGTACCGAGAGTCATGCAGATCAAGTTCCGTTTCACATCATGGTGTTCTTGTGCTCCCGTTTATTTTTTGTAGGGAAGGGAGAGGGCTCAGACTCAATACGGAGGGATACATCAAGTACCTCGAGGATTTGGTGTGGCCCAGGATCCAGGAGGTGGCAAGGGAAAGGTCGTACGCGTGCCACACGTCTTTAGCACGTAACTTTGGTAAATAAATTTGTATAAATGAACACTGTGTTTTTAGTCGCGATAAGTCTACATCTCACTTTGTCGGTCAATCAGTTAATCGATCAGTCGGTTAGTTAATCGGTCGGCCGATCAGCCAATCAGTCGTCGGTCAGTTGGTCGGACAGTAGGTCCCCGTTTTGCTTTTTTGTTGTTTTGGTAATAACATTGTAACTATTCGGCCGATTCTAACGAAATTTGAAACCCTTATGTTGTTTTACATTTGACTTGAAATGATCTAATTGCCAAGGTCCTCCTAATGTTAGTCGGGGAATTATTGAAAGTTTTGAAGGTCGTAAGGTCATAAATTCAAATAACTGAGAGCACGAAACCTTTTAGTCAGCAGACCTTGTTTCTTGTATATTGAAAAGAGGCGACAATTTACCTCTGCACCTTATATATATATATATATATATATATATATATATATATATATATATATATATATATATAGAGAGAGAGAGAGAGAGAGAGAGAGAGAGAGAGGAGAGAGAGGAGAGAGAGAGAGAGAAAGAGAGAGAGAGAGTGAAAGAAAGAGAGAGAGGGAGAGAGAAAATGAATAATTGCGTTTTAGTTAAATGCGATTTGGTAATTTAATAATAAGAATTCTCTAATCCGCTAGGGACGTCTCCTGGAGTTCCTCAACCCTCTTCAGGAGAGTTACATATACGACTATACAACCATCCATTTCTCTGTGATTGCCTAGTCTTATATGTAACACTCCTGGAGAGGGTTGAGGAACTTCAGGAGAATTTTCTAGAGGATTAAGGAATGTATATATATATATATATATATATATATATATATATATATATATATATATATATATATATATATATATATATATATATATATATATATATATATATATATATATATATATATATATATATATATATATATATATATATATATATATATATATATATATATATATATATATATATATACATATACTCCATAACCCTATATTTACACTATATTATTTTAAGAACGTTTTTTTTGAGGGTTTGAATTATAATCGATAATTTAATTTTCTCTTAGTTAAACTAAGAGGAGCGAGATAGCAGTTGTGTCCTTATTAAGGGAAGGTTTTAATCATCCTCATCATCACTTCACTAACTCTATAACTTAAGGAGGGGATTTTTTTGAGTATTTGGATAATAATTTCATCTTAGTTTGGTTATGACTTATGTTTTTTTAACAAAGTTATTTTTAATAATTCTTTTATAATATAAAAAAACAAAATGGTGAAGTTCAGAAATAAATATAAGTATCGAAATTTGGGGAAATTTTAAAACCCAAAGAATTACAAATGGTGAAGTTCAGAAAAAAAAATTTTATATATCTTCTATAACTCTATATTTTAGCAACGTGATATTTTGAAAGGGGAGAAATTTAGTTCAGAAAAATTATACAAATTTAACCATGGCTGTTTTTTTTATATTTTAATCTTAGTAGCGAAGCGCAAGCTCCCCCCGTATGGGGAGGGTGGCGAAGCTATTGCCTGGTATTTTAATATACATGGACTCTAAAATACGGAGGGAATTCTTAATTGTTACATTGTTCAAGGATTTTATATTGTATAATCTGAGCTCTTATGGCTGATGTTTCCTTGTGGTTCAAAGGTTTGCCAGTCCTATTCTGATCCCTGAATGAGAACACACCTTGGCCTCCAGAGAACGAACGGTGCTGCCTATATATGTGCTTCGATCACAGCGAAGACAAATGAAATGATATACCAGGCAACTACTCAGTTTCTGAAGGAGTGTGTCCTTTACATGGTCTATTGATGCCGTCGGAAGTTTCAAACTCCTGGCACGGTCCCAGACTAAACGCAACCAACAGAAAAACACCCACTCCAACCAAGCAGACTTGGGCCATATAAGATTCCTATGTCTAGCTCAGGCGGAGGAGGGCAGCGCCTAGTGGATAGGCGCGGCAAAGGCGGGCCCGAAGCAACCAGCCTTGCCGAAACCGCATGTCCCAATGTTTTGAGCCACAGTGAATGCGTTACTGGCTAATTGCGCGCGCGTGGCCGTCGCCCAGCGACGATCGCCCGAAACAAATTTCTCAGCGAATGACATTCGTCTCCGGCTTTCTTTGTCTCCTAAGTCTTATCCGACACAAATATCAGCCGAGGAGACCGGATAACTGACGACGAAACCAATGCTCGGACACGAGCTGGAGCCGACGACCACGACGACGACGATATTGAACCAATTGATCCATTATTGGTGAAAATTATTTTAAATTGAATATGGGTTAAATATTGCTATGGAAGTTTTAGTAATTCTTTGCGGAAGGAACGGTTAAGAGAGCCTAAGTATAGTAAAGATACATAGAATGAGTCTTTGATGAGAGCTCTAATGGGTAACCTGGGCTCATATTGTTGGTTTAAGATTGTCTTACGTAACTTGTATAAATTACTTGGAAATAAATTGTTTTTTTAATAAATCGCAAAGGAAGTCAAATTCTTTATGGATAAAGGAGTAGAGGATAAGTTATAAGCACGGTAAAGGTTGGTTTTCGAGATACGGAGGTGTTAATTTTTTGTGCCTTACTTATCTCTCAGTAACTCCGGAAATGGAGGGCCATTATATTTTTCGAATTAAACAGCGTATTTGGGTCTTTATCAGGTAAGAGCTAATTCATTCAAAATTTATCTGGTTTCTCTGTTTCCTTCAGAGTCAACTTCCGTCGTGCTATCAAGAGAGCTTTCTCCAATAAAGGAGTTTGCGTGATGATCGATATCAGAGAGTTTGTCCATTGAGCTCATTACTAATTGTTCTTTTCAAAACTGATCTCCAAATCAAACGCGGATCGTCTTCAAGTTGTCCTTTAGATATCATAGGGTTTTTTGAGCATGTGTGAGATAGAAGGTATGATATTTGTGGATAGGTTTTAGGGTAAGAAAGACATGTATGCGATGGATGGACTGCATTTGAATAGCGATGAGGTAGATGTGTTGTGTGTGGGAGGAGTTTGATCGTGTTACTAGTTCTTTAAGGGTGGGAGACTAACTACTGATAATGTTCATGGAAATATAGGAGGACAAAATTCTACTGAAGCTAGCCAAGGGGGGGTAGGGAAAGGTAAGAGATGTCAAAGTTTTCAGGCCAAATGAGGCACTTTAGGAATATGAGAGCTGAGTTATCTCTATACCGATGTTCTGAGTCTTAGAAATAAGAAGGATGATTTATTTAATTATGTATGTGTGTAACAGAATCATGAGGTAGTGAAATTAAATTCAAATTCAATCTGGGTGAATTTGGTCTACAGGGTTTATAATAAATAACGATAAAACAGAAAAAAGTTGAGTCACTTTGGATAGATATTTGGGTGATAAAAATTAGGATAATCAACTTGATAACCTTTTACAGACCATCTGAACACACTGATCATATCGATGTGCTAATGACAGGAGAAATCATTAAAGAATGTGAAGCAAATACATTTGTTGTAGGTGACTATAATTCAAGCTCTGTGGATTGGTAAAATATGGTAGGAAAGAACGGAGCAGGTTGCAGGTTATAGAATGTTTTGAGCATAATTTGTTGAGTCAATTTGTTAATAAACCAACAAGGGGTACCAATATCTAAGATCTAGTACTTTCGAATGATGATAATTTAGTTCAGGATTGACTGTCGAAGAGGAAGTGTGAAATACTGATCATGTAGGAAGCCATTATGGTGGAATCATGAGATAGATAGGAAATTTCTTGCAATTGGAATTTTATCAAATACCCAAATAGCAAAATCTTCGTGTAATGGCGACTGTATCCGCCCCTTTTTGTCATACTATATAAGATGCACCTTTCCATCTGTTGCTCATCCCCTGATTGAGCCCTGTTGGATAATGACGAGAAACCATTTGAATCTTTTCTTTTTACTGCGGGTAATTTACATAAAATATACTACTAATGCGAAAAAAAGAAAGAAAATTAGTGATAATGATGACTCGGGTTAATTATTTATATTCGTGAACTATTTGATTAAAATGCATATCCATCCCCAAAATTAATATTTCAGTTTATTAAAGAAAAGAATTTTTTTTAAAACGAGAAAAAAAAATATTGGCACTGTTCCAACATATAGATTACAAAGGTTCGAACTTAATTTAATTGATAATATGTAGCAACTGTAGGATCAACGATGCTTCAATATATTCTAAATAGATTTTTATTTTCTTAGAAAGAGTATTGCTTTCCTCTGTCCAATAAAGACAAACCGATAGTTTTAAATTGAGAAAAAAAGAAAAATTATAACCAACGAGGGTATGTTCTCAAGGGAGAAAAATAAATAAGAGGAGGACCAAACAAGAATAGTGAAAAAGGTAGATACATATAACAAACTAAAATAATAGTGAAAATATTAAGAATGAACGCGATTGTGAGTAACTAAACATCCTTCTTGGAAGTCACATCATATCGCTTCAAATAATAAAATGTTACTTCTATTTACAATAAGTAACAATAAATCACTTTTATCTAATCCTAAATCTCAGGAGGCGCTTGGGAAGACAAATGGCAAAGAGAGGTAGTAGACCGCGTTATGTGAAGCGTCACTATAACGCTTTCCCTGCTCCGTGTCCCTTAAATAGCGAATCACCCTAATATCGATCAGAAAGCCGCGTTGGACAGACTTTAAGAGGCTCCTTTAGTGTGATTTCGTGTAGGGCAATCAACTGCCCATTGGCACCTCTCTCGCTCACCAAATTAAAGCATTGTTCGTCACACCGACCTCTTTATCTCCCGTGTCCGCCCCTCAGCGGAAACCAGCATAAACTGGTCGGGGGCAATCCAGCCACAAGGCAGATAAGGTCGCTCTTTTAATCGCTGTTAAGACCTGAAATGCGAGCGGCGTCCTGGATCACGCTTAACGTTTATCAGGGGTTTCTAGGCAAGAAGTTAACGGTGGTTGGAAAGGTTTCTCTCCCTCGATAATCAACTACGCTCACAAATCACGTAGAATGCAAAATAAAATGAGCGCTTACATAGATATTTATATGGAAAGAAAAGTGATATAAGATTCTGGTAGGTGACTATTATATCCTCATAGGGTCGTCCAAAATTGGAGAATTCAATGATGAATCAAGGAGTGAGCCAAGCAGACAAGTCTCATTTATATATATATATATCTATATATATATATATATATATATATATATATATATATATATATATATATATATGTGTGTGTGTGTGTGTGTATGTGTGCGTGTCAGGGGGGGGGGCGATTAGAGTTGTACAACACTTAAACATCAGTGAGGAGAGAGAAAACAGGCAAGCTGCCCACTTTTCCGATAATGGGAAGCCGAGAGGAGCAATTTCCTGGTTTATTTAGCCACGGTTCCACAAAGACGCGACGGCGAGTTGGCACAAACTTCGAATTAATTGGACATTGGTTTCGATAAAGCTAATTTATAGATTCTTTTCTCTGGAGTTTAAATGCTTTTAGCACTCTGTGCCCCTCACTAAATAAGCTCTATTACTGTGCCACTTTATATATATATATATATATATATATATATATATATATATATATATATATATATATATATATATATATATATATATATATGTGAATTACCCGTAGGAAAAATGAAAAATGAAATTAGATTCGAAGCGCTTTCACATTTATTAAACAGGCCTCAGCTTCATTGACGGACAGAAGAATAGATAGAAGGATATACATATCTTAGGTAGTAGAGTAAATAGGGGAGGAGACAGACTTCATAAGAGGGTCAAGTGTAAATAAACCGTGCTTTATATTGCAATCATTATCAACTTTATCAAATCACAAATAATTAAATTTTATTGTAATTTAGCATGTTGCCACCCTCTTTTGCTCTACTATATAATATGAATCTTTTGCTCTGTAGTTCATTGACTGCTTTGCTTGCCTGAGTTAGTCGTGCCCTTCTCACTCGTGACTTTTGAAAAAGCCAACCTTAAGTTTGTTTTCGCTTACGTTTTGTGAATAGTGTTTTCGCGCATTTTAGTGATTGCTCACCCAGGAGTTCTGAATCGGCGTACGTACGAATTTGTCATTGCGTTCCTATACGTAAAAAGTGAAATTTCGCTCGCTTCGTGCTTCGGTAGCGAGGGTGAACTTGTTTCCGCCCTCCCCCTCCTTTTTCCACCCCGGACTCCCTTTGTGGTGGACCGGAGACCTGCAGGCCCTCGAAAAGCACCTGCACCCAAGGTAAAGTGCCATTTTGATCGGGTTTTTTTTTTTTTGTTTTGGACAAGGATTACTTCCTTTATCTATTCTTTCTCACCGGTGTTAAATATCACGTACTCACACACACGAACACAGCCACACACCCCGAGTCTTCGTAACTTCTTTAATTCTTCAGCTCCCATGCGGAAATGGAGATTTAAATGAGGGAGACTCGGCGGATACCGCTGAGGACTCTCTCCGATGGCCCCAAGCCAGGGGTAACCTTAGTACGCCTCATCGATACTTACAATGGCTACTCGGCTATCTGCCAAAAGGAGAGTGACTGCGAGGTCCTCACCTCTCAAAAAGCGGCAGAGTCGTTGAAAAAGATTAACCTAAGACCCCACACGCCTCCACAGATAAAAACACATCGCAGCATAATTCTTAGACGCCTCGATCCTTGGGTAGGCAGCCACAGCATTGAAGAAATTCATGCTGAGGTTGAAAAAAACCACCCCTGGGCTAAAATTGCGGAAATCCTTAAATTTAAGGATTACACGCATGTCTTTAAGATAGTGTTCACTGATTCGGCAATGGCGGTTAAGGCTACGGAGTGCGGTATGCTCCTCTTTAACGTTCGAATCTGCCCCGAGCAGATCGAACGTGAGGAGTTTATCGACCTCCAGATGTGCTTCAAATGCTATAAGTATGAGGAGCACACCACAGCCAACTGCCCCAAAGGGAATGCTACCTTATGTTCCATTTGTGCATCGGACAACCACTTCTGGAGGAGCTGTAAAAGCACCACCATGAAGTGTCTGAACTGCGCGGGGGAACATAAGACACTCTCCATGGCCTGCCCCATCAAAAAACAGATCCTAAAGAATAAAGCCGCTCAAAAACGAACCGACGAAGAAAGGAAAGCTAATACCACTTATGCTAAGGTCGCAAAAGCTGCGGTAGCGGAGTCTAAAGCGAACCCCACATATCTCCACGTCGAGAATGAAAACTCGACTAAAATTATGTGTTGCATATATTATGCTCATATTGCGAATCTCTCCTCCCCGGGGTGCTTTGCAGATGAGCTTAATAAGATGCTAACCAATAATGGAATGGAGAGTATGTGGTTCCCCTCGAACCCGCGGTCAGAAGAGATCCTGAAAATTAGTCTCAAACCCCAGTGCGAGACTAATTGTCAGAATCTCCCAACCCCCAGTAATGCCACAACCTCAGCTTCCTCCAGAGACCCCAGGATCCAGGCTGCGAAAGCACGCACGGAACATAAACAACTCAAAGAAACCACAAAAAACAAAAATACCCACGCAACCACACCCACAAAAAAAGTGAATAACGAGAGCACGGAGACTGGAGTTGCGAGAGCCGAGGGAGGGGCACGTTCGCCCCGCTCACGGAAAACCTCGCAGCCCCAGAGACGCCCGAGATCGTCCTCTTCTTGTAAGAGGGAATCCAGGCACGCATACCATTCAAGAAAAATTAACTTGAAGGTATTCGCTGCCGAAAGGTCCCCTTTTCCTAAGGAGATGGATGCCCTTGACGTATCCGAAGGCTTAATAGCCGGAGTATACAAATGGGAGTTCACCTCGGACGAACTCAGTGAAAAACAGGTCGAGGAGGCTTTACTCCAAGGCCTGATAAAACTGACTCCGGACTCTTTTATCACCCTAACCGACGGCGAATACAGAAAGAAACGTACAGGAAAAACCATAACGCCCCCAAACACTCCACAAGGACCTAAACTCGTAAGAGAATAAAGTCCTAAAACATCATATTACACTCGAAAACCCTTAAGTGAACTACAAAATGACGACTCTAAAAATTTTACATTTGAACTCTGACGGATGGACAAACAAAAAAATATTATACGGAAACGTATTAAGACAAAGTGACCCAGACGTTATATTTATTTCTGAACATGGAATAAACGACGCTAATCAGATAAAAAATTTTCCCTACGAAGTCTTGACCAAAAATCACAGCGGAGAACGTTTTGACGGATGCGCCATAGCTGTGAAAAGAGGTCTTGACTTCAGATCAATAAGTGGACTCGACGAATCTTACCTTGCTGTGGAGGTCCGTACGGCAGTGGGACCCCTGGTCCTGGCAACGGGGTACCAACCCCCAAGGAGAGGGTATTTGCCCCTCCCAAACTTCTTGCAGTTATGTGGTCACGGCAGAACCGTTCTCTTTGCCGGTGACCTCAATGCAAGAAGCGCTGCCTCCGGTTATACGTCGACCAACCCAGCAGGCAGGAATCTTGAGACACTTATTGATAGAAACATTATGACTAGAATTGGACCAGACTTCCCCACATATATTACTCACAGGTCAGCAACAAAACCTGATATTGTGCTAACCAGCAATATGTTCCCTTATAATTACTTCATTGAGCCGGGCCCCCCTATTCCCAGCGATCACCAGGCTATCCTTATTAAAGTCTCAACCTCCCCCATTCAAATCCCTATCCCAGAGCGAAAGAGCTATGCTCGAGCCGACTGGGATAAGTATAATCAACTCCTCGAAAATTATAACCCAGAACCCTTAAATGATGCCTCCCTTGAAGAAATTGACGAGGAGTTGGATAAATTAAATGAAAAACTATTAAAAGCCGATAAGGAAGCCATCCCCCGAGTTAAGTATAAAACTCTCCCTGCCCCCTCATGGACCCCTAGAATGAAAACCCTCGCGAGGGAATATAAGGAACGGATCGATGAAGTAAACCTCACTGGCCCCAACATTAACACACACCGACAAACACGACTCATACGCGACGAACTAATGACTCTTATAAGGGACCAACAGAGTGTACTCTGGAATAATTTGATTGACGGACTGAATGTAGAAACTGACTCACGTACATTCTGGCAGACGGTAAAACGACTTAAAGGCGGACAACCACCAAGGACTGTTAAACTTATACGTGACGACACTGAAATTTCTGACGTGGAAAGAATCGAAGAGGAATTCAGACTCTTTTGGGCATCTATCTTTAAGATTTCCCCGGAAGAGAATGATGACTTCGATTTGGACTTCGAAAACGAAATTATTAACGACCTGAATGACCAAATACATAGAACGCATCCTCATCATTGCGTATCACAGAACAGGGAAATGGAGGGACTCGGCGGTAGAATTACTGCCGAGGAACTCTCTATGACCTTAAAATCCTTCCGACAGCGAGCACCGGGGCGTACAGGACTGACGAAGGAGAATTTTATTCGAGCCCCGCCCAATATCCTACTGGGGCTCATGAATATCATGAACGCATGCCTAAACGTGGGATACTTCCCTGACCACTGGAAGGTTGCGAAAATGATATTCATTCCAAAAGCCGGTAAACCACCGGACAGTCCAGCTAACTTCAGGCCCATATCTCTCCTAGAATTTTCAGGGAAAGTCTTGGAGAAGATATTGGCCAACAGGGTAAACATGTTCCTCGAGAGAAATAACTCTCATAACATCCAACAACATGGCTTCCGTGCGAAGCGAGGAACAGACACGGCGCTAGCCGTAATTACCGAGAAGTTGGCAAAAGTAAAATCAGAGAAACGCCATGCAAATCTGGTGCTACGCGATGTCAAAAAGGCCTTTGACAAGGTATGGAGGAGAGGCCTACAATATAAGATCCTTCAACTAGGCCTCAATCCCATACTTGAAAGGATTCTTTGTGACTATGTGATGGAGAGGAGAGCGTTTTTGAGTATAAAAAATTACAGCGGCCCTGAGTTCGAACTCGAGGCGGGGGTGCCCCAAGGCGGGTGCATCTCTCCCCTGCTCTATAACATCTACACTATAGACCTTCCCCAACCCTTGACTGAGGGTTCCTTATACGTCCAATTTGCGGATGATATAACGATGATATGTACGGGGCCTTATCGGAATGCGAATTTCATGGCACGAAGTACGGCAGTGGAAATCGAAAACATCAACTCCTTCGAGAGAAGATGGAAGATATCCACCAATGCCCAAAAGTTCCGTGTAATTCCATTATTCCGAAGGACTCTGGCAGACATCCGTGTGGGGGGTGCACGCATCCCATACCGCACGGAGGGCACGGTTCTGGGACTACAAATTACGACCGGTGGGTATAGGAGCCATGTAGCGAGAACTACACAGAATGCACGGAGGGACTTGGGCGAATTTTTCAAATTCGTAAACCTGAGTACCTCCAACAAACTAAAGATCTACAATGCGTGCATTCGCTCAAAACTCCTGTACCCCCCGATCCCTATAAACGTAGTTTCCAAGACCCAAGTCCTTAAACTGCAAAGAGTCCAGAATAAGGCAGTATATATCATTACGGGAGCCCGAAGGAGAGAAGGGAGAAGGCAGAGTGAACTCCATGGTGAACTGGGGATGACCCCCATAAACGTGGAGCTTCACCTAAGAGCAACCAAAATCTGGGACAAGGTGCACCGGCACCTCCCCCCCGAGTTTGTACTGGAGCACATCGACTTCGACTTTTTACCTAACTTAAGACGATCAATTAGTTTCAAAAGCAGTAGACTACCGAATGACTTTAACGTCGACCCTAAGTTCACTTAAATACTAAATAACCCCCAGTCATAACACAAAAAACATGAACAAAGCCAAACGAGTTTAGCCACCGAATTAACACTTGTTTAATTTGGTTTTAAATAACACTTCCCCAATTTTTGCGCGAAAATATCGCCAAAAACATACAAACAACACCAAAAAATCCAAATCTAGGTGTAAAACACCCAGAACTGAAGATGAAAATCTTCCAAAAGCCACGTAAAGATACAATGTATTAATACAAAGGCTCGAATGCCCACCGCATTCATCAGATAGTATAGTCATATGCTATCAAAAAAAAAAAAAAAAACCAAAACGCAAAGAAAGCCAGTGATACCCTTTCACCAGGGATCTGTCTTTCATTCTACCTTTCGTTTTTCGCTTTCCTATTATATTTTTCCCTATTTCCCCACTATTTCTCCTACTAAAACCCTCTACTACTATATTTCTCACTTATTATGTCCAATGTCCAATGTAGTTCATTGACAGACCTACATGATAAAGGAGGAAAATTTGGAAAGTGGACAAGGCGGAAGTCAACGCAAGGATAGAAAAAATATATGCGTCCGCTGGAGTGAGTGAAGATTCTTCCTAAATTCAATGGAAGGGATGTACCCTAAAGGAAAATCATACCTTTATTTTTCTCTCATTTTTACGTTATAACATCCACTAACTTTACTCACTAGAAAAAAAAAACATAACACGACCACCACAGCGCCCAGAAACATTCAAAACTAGTGTATAGTAAACCCCAGAACGAAGCTCCGCTAGCGGGCGCGAAGAAAAGGGATCCTTAGGACCACGAGGTTTAAATTTTGTAGAAGCCTCTAATAATTTAGGTCCTTATAAACAAGGTGGTCGAGAAGTGACTATCTTGGGTAGGTAATTAGGGAACAATAAGCTATTAGGAAATTTGGGAACGCTTCTATTTTCTTTCATTTCAGTTTTTTACATGAAGCCAAGAAACAACATCCACTTCAGAAGGATCACCACGAAGAGTGCTTAGGCGCTCGCAAACAAGACGACGGGAGACCATCCCTACGAGGGAAAGGTGGTACCCTAGATGGCCTACGAGTACCAATAAGCACAAGAAGCCTGACAAAGGAAAGATTTGCGAGACCCTTCCCGGAAAACTGATGGTGGGTTTAGTAAAGAAGATCGACATCCAATGTGGCTCTATCGTGATCTGCAACGCCGAGAAAAACATCTAGAAGCTCGTATCTAATAGGCTCAGTGCCGAGAATATTCCCCCAGATAACAGCAAATAGAAGCGTCCTCTGTTGGAAAGTACATCGCACGATAATGAATTGAAAAAGTAAAAAGAACCATAAAGGACTCATGATAAATAAACTAATCAAAATTGAGATATATATATATATATATATATATATATATATATATATATATATATATATATATATATATATATATATATTAAAAATAGGTGTGCCACGATTGCAATGGCAGCCAAGGATCAAGCAAAAAGGACTACTCATGTTCAACATAAAAATCCCCTTCTAGCACATAGATAGCGATATGCATATGAACATTCAAATAGGCTTCAGTTGTTATAAAATGGAGGATCACCTAACTAGACAATGTCCTGCAAAAGACATAATATGTATTCACTACAATGATGACAATATTAGTGGCTACAGGCTACCAACTCCTAGGAAAAACTATATCCCTCTGAACAAACTAATTACAATTGATGGTAAAGATCTCCGTACAATACTTAGGGGGGATCTCAATGTCAGGAGCAGGGTAAATGGCTACCGCACAAGAAACAACAAAGGAGATAATCTATAATGATGTTAGAAAGAAATCGTTTCTTGGGAATAGTACCAGACTTTTTGAACATACAAGTAGGTCACCGGCAATGCTGCGAAGAAACCGGACGTTACTTCGGGGAAGCCACAACATTGTATTGAAAATTCATATGCAACCGATCACTACTACATGTAGTGACCATGTTAAAACCTTACCTTTTATAAATCAATACCCAATACTTGTGGCACAGCCGGAGAGGCAAGACTTCAAAAGAGCCATCTGGGAAGGTTACAAAGAATTCCGTAACTTCGTCCTATAGGAACTCACAGATGCAAACCTGGAAGAAATCGAGGGCAAAACACTAGATTAGCAAGCGGAATATGCGACATAATTAAGCTTCTCGGAACAACAAATTACAGATTTGATGCACTTGTAAGCGGAAAGAAGAGCTAAGGCATCTCAAAGAAGAGCAGCAAGGACATAAATGGGATAGCCTAATATAAAAAAATCAGCGTAAGGAAAAAAAACGAAACAAAAGTGGGCACTAATGAACAGAATCAAGGGCAACCCACGAGAGGAAAAATAGCAATAAACAACGAACTGAGGGAAATGCAGGAAGATAGAACCAGCGGAGAAGTATTTCGCGCTCACTGGAATTCTATGCTCTCCACATCACTATAGGAAAACGAAGACTTTAATCCAGATATAAATGAAATGCTCCACACTTACGACAAACATCGATAAGATATCCCCATCACCAGCAGTAACACAAGGGAGTAAAAAGATTATGGATACAAGAGCCAATATAACAACAGAAAACATAAAAAATGCAATCTATTCATTCAAGCAAAAATGGCCAGGCCCCACCGGGATAACCCAAATAAATCTCACCAAGGCACTAGACAACAATGTAGAAACACTTAAGACCATTTATAACGCGTACCTAAACACCCGTTACATCCCAGATTACTACAAACTAGCCGTAATGATTTTCGTTCCGAAACCAGGTAAATCACCTAGTTCCTCAAGTTACATTCCTATATCGCTATTGATTTTCAGAGGCAAGGTATTTGAAAAGATTCTCAATCGAAGGCTAAAAGATCGGGCGAAAAATAATCTATACAATGATTACGACGATGACACTGGGCATAATAACAGAAAAAATAGCCAAGGCAAAATAAGAAAAGAACTACATCGACCTGGTTCGAGAAGATGGAGAGAAAACCTTTAACAAACTCTGGGTCAGAGGAACGCAATACAAAATCTTAAAAATCTTCAGATGAATGGCAATTTGAGGGAATTATCTGTGATTATATCACATATAGAAAAACATACCTGGTGATTAATAATTGCAAAGGACCAGAATTCGAGCTGGAAGTTAGACTCCCACAAAGGGTGTCACAGACTCACGATTTACTCAATCTATACAGCGGACCTACCAACACTAATAACTCATGGTTGCTTAAACGTACAACTTGCGACGACATAATCCACCGTTCAGAAACGATTACTTTCAGGCTAGAACGACAGCACTAGAAATTTTAATATCAACAACTTCGAAAGAGACTGGAAAATAAGAACTAATCGAAGAAAATTTACGATAGTCCCAATCTCCAGGAAAAAGGTAGCAGGTATCGAAGTAGAGAAGATAAAGATACCATTCAAAGGGTAAAGCCTTGCGATTGAAAATAGCATCAAAAGGCTATACAAATTAAGTAGCAGAGATAAAGAGCGAAAGCAACACTATTACTAAATCTAATACTCACCCTAAGGAGGTTAAACATGAAAACAAAACGAAAATTTACATAGCATTAGGAAAGGATGTACTCATATAGCTTCCCATCCCAATCAAAGTGAAACAAAGAAAAAAATTAACTCCAGAATATACAATGTGAGGGAACCTCCACGTGGAATCTCTTGAGCATATCGGAACTTCCATGTGCTACAGAGGACCCTGTTAGGCCTAAAATGGTAAGCTTACCCCCCCCCCTTCCACAAGCGTTAGCCTCGAACCGCGTCCCCCAGGATTCACCTTTACGCGGACTAGAATAGCCTCTGCAAGAAGATTCGAGGCTATTCGAGAGTAGAGCTTTTTCCCGCTAACCCCCTCTCGGGGAGAGCCTCGGACATAAATTGTCTTCGACTCCCATGAGGAGACACAGAATTGAAGAGTCTCGCCCAGACCCCAGAAGATTCCCCGTGGTTCCAAGTCAAGTGCTAGCAACAAAGCAAAGTGGCAGCTGGACTATTTTGTGTATTTGGAATTAGCCCCAGCCAGGAGGTAATTCCACTGAACGATTGCCCCCGAGTGATTTTCCCGACTTCTCTCATCAACTCCTGTCGAAGCCCTCCTCATTTCGGGTAACCGAAATACTCTCCCCTGGACCAGAAGTTACCCCCCCCCTTGTTTTTGGAGAACCGTCATCACTCAAACCTCCCGCTCAGAAGTTCCGAACGGCCTCACCTCACGTGCAGAAGACATCCGTAAGTGAACCCCTCTTATCTTTCAGTAACCCAATTGAGTTATCCCCCCGTCCCATTTGAATAGTCTCCTCCTGTAATACCTTAAGTTCTAACTTAATAGTCTGATTTATAACTACAATTCCCCCGTTTCGTTTACTGATGTGATTTTGTCCGTCAATTCTCTGAGGTAATTTTACCCATCAATTCTCTCATTATTTTTGTGTAAATAAAATTATATTTTTGTTCATGCCTCTTTAAATAACCTTGAGCTTTGCCATTGTCCATGATTTACCTGACCTCGTTGCACTCTCTCGCTACTCAGCCCGTCTAAACTCGTGGTTTTCCGTCCCTTTTGTCTGTTCGCTTTCAAGTTATTGGTCCCTCCCTCATAGATATAATATGGTATTGATATAATGTAATGTCATACCACGACATACAAAACAAAGTTCTCTACTTAATTACAAACACGTTGGGAAGAGCGCACAGAAGTCAGATAAGTCTAGAGCAGAGACAGAGTACAACTAATAGATAAGATAAGATTTATTAAGAAAAGAGTTACAATGAGTATTTTTACAAACACATGAGTAAAAATAATTAGGTTAATAGTGGTGAAGAACGCAAAAGGACAGTAGAGAAAGAAAAGTAACATCGAAAAGTAAGAAGAACGAAGCTCCATGATCGGTGGACGAAACTCCTAAATATTACAATTTACAGAATTAATTCATATACATACATGTTTAAAGTTTATAATTATTTGTTGTTGTTTTTGTTTTGTTTTTTACTACAGATTAATTTTTTTTTTTTATTCTATTTATCACATTTTGAATTTCCAGATTGATTACTATATTTCACACGTTATCATTCTGACTTTGTTTTATTCGTAATTACTTTTGTCGTGGAATGGCCAGACTATATATTTATATATACGTGCGTACTTTTTGGCTTGGGCCCAAAGCTGGTTGAAGACCGATAGTGAAAGGGAAAATTGTTAGGAGTCCAGTGGGGATGGTTTATTATTACTTTGCGGGGTCCTTTTAAAAAATATTTTAGATTGCAAGTTGGACAAAGATTAACAGGTAGCTGGTACGCGCTGGGGTTTCAAAAGAAAGACAATGACAAAAATATAACTTTACTTACAACAAAAAGGATATATATATATATATATATATATATATATATATATATATATATATATATATATATATTTACATAAAAATTAGGTTTAAATGGAATGGTCACCCAGACGGAGTTAAAGATCTACACGCGATCAGGTAGGTCAATTAAGGAATTAAAGAGTTCAGATACAGTTGGTGATTTAAAGGGGGACTTTAAACTGGGGCGTTCACACAAAGGATGGAGCAATTGGATGAGCCAGATTTAAGATCAATCTGCAGGTGGCAACGGTTACGAATACCTTATGTGCTCGTTGCCGAAAAGGGGTCAGTTGGGGTACGGTGAATGCGACGGAAGAAGTGGTTTACCTCTGGCTTAATACGAGGGAGCACTATTTGTCTTCTGAGTTGGAAATCCTTTTCAGTCCTTGCCGATTGAGTAGGGCAGAGTTCACTGATGTCGAAGCTTGCCGATTGACTAAGGCAGACTTCACGGATCGATTTTGCCTTCACTTGAATCGAAATCGCCGCTAGGGTGGGGAAGCGTCCTTTAGCTCGTTTGTCGGAGTAGGTGGAAGTCTAACAGTGCTGCTCCTAAACTCAATCGAAGCGTTATATAGGCGCCTGGTGAGGAGACTCCAAACGCGCGCGCGATCATGAGAAAAGGTCGGCGACTCGTTCGGGCGAAGGGGGAATCTTGATAACAATCGTTGGAGTGTCCAACGGATTCCAATCTTCAAGCGGGAAGCCCGAATGCTTGCTGAGAGATGGCCGCGTGTGTGTGGTGGTGGGGGTGGGTGTAGATGACATCGGTCGCTAGCAAATACACCTGGGGCTAGTGATAACAGCGTCGGCCGCCTCCTTGCCTAGGTTCCCATGCTTTCACCAGCTTCACGCGGTGATTCCCGGATCCACGTGGGTACAGAAGGGCACGTGGCCGCCATTTGACCTCATTTTGCTACAACTTTCTTCCTTTTTTCTTTTATTTTACAATATTATATTATTATTATATTATTATTTATCATGGTTATTCGCTTTAATTCCATATTTTCCATTATTTGTGTTGCTTAGTTACTTTTGGTTATGTGCTTAGTCACTTTATTGATGTTCAATTTACTTATCACTTGTTAATTTATTTATTCACTAGTTATTTGTTTATTCACTTATTAATTTGGTTATGTACTTAGTCAAATTATTAATTTGTTTACTTGATAATTTTAAATGCTTCAATTTTTTAACACCATATCTATTAACTTTTAACATTTTCTTTCACTTTTGTTAGTTTTGGAGGTAGTTTAATTGGCGGGCTGACATTATTCTTGATCCGGTTCTAACTTTTTTAAAAGAGTTCTTCCTCACCACACGGAAGCGCGAATCTGGGATGTAGAGCGTGTTGGCCGCCAGCGTTCCTGCGATCTCCAATGCTGAGTATAGTCCATCGAATATCGGAGCAGAAAATCCCTTTAATATTCGATTCCTCAGCTGAAGACATCAGCTGAGAGTTGAGGAAGCATCTGCAAGAGAGGTCTTACGGTTAAGGAAAGACACGTGTGCCCGCCAGGAACAGCGGCAGGCGTGCTTTAATGCCTCTATACCCTTTAATGCCTTTTGATTATTGAACGCACTTATGATTATTTAATACCTTTTGATTATTTAATACTACTTAATACCCTCGTGATTATTTAATACCTTTTTGATTATTGAATGCGATCCAAGATGGGCATCAGAGGGTGGAAATAGTTATACCTTACCAGTACTCCGCGCGGTATCCACCTCACGAGAATGGTTGGATAGGTAAACCTTTTTAGCTTAGAGTAGGATAAAGGGGGAAGATTGCCTATCTGGCTCTAGGTTAGATGGGATATATGCCACTAGAGTAGATTGTGGAGATTATGAGTATATGATAGATAAGGTAGAAGGAATAGATTGGCTAGATTGGCTGCCTTTTAGTAGGGTAGATTGTGTAGATTTGGTAAACGGGTGGTGTAGTTTTTGTCAGTGTGGCTGATCGTTAAGATTTGATAGATTGAAATGGGGCAGAAAGGGTAGATTGGGAAATGTACTTATGTTAGTTGGAGTAGATAGTTTGTCTGTAAGGTATATAGGGAGGCTGTCACTAGGTCAGATGGGGTATATTTAGTGGCTCTCTGTAGATAGGGTAGATTTAGGTAGCTTCCAGTTAGTTAGATGTTGTAGATTTCGTAGATTAGACATAAGTAATTGAATAGATTGGGTATAATGAATAGCTAGTGGAAATGTAGATGGTGTAGATTTGATCGATGGTTGGAAAGAATAGCTGTCAGTAGGTTAGAGGAGTAGATAGTGTAGCTGTCGGTAGATTTGGTAGATCAGGCGTTTCTCTGTAGATTAAATTGATTGGATATCGTTTTGTAGGGTTGATATAGTAGATTAAGTATCTTTCTGTAGGGTAGATTTGGTAGCTGTCAGTTGGATATATGGTTAGGATTTGGTAGAATGAGTGGGGTAGAATGCGTATATTGGTATCTGTCAGTAGCGTATATGGGTAAGATAGATGTTCTCTCCTAAAAGGTAAATTGTTTTCTCTGGTAGTAAAGCGTTGTGGAATACCAGAAACTGTAGACCATTTGACCAATAATAAACCACATCGGATCCGGCTAGTCACTAGATGGTGTTCCGATTCGGGTCATTTCGAGTGGCTGTAATCTACCAAACCGTTTGGTGGATCCCACATTAACGAGCACCGCTAGAGACATAAATCGACAGGGAATTGGTAAAAATAGTAACAAAACAGAAACGTCGATTTTCAATCCGAAGATTTGCCCATCAGGTGCACCAAGCGATATATCAGTAGCCCTCCAAAATTCGGCTGTTTCTCTATATTCTTTTAAATCATATTTGCAATTGTCTTAAAACCTTCAAATGGCAGCAATTGTTAATCATTTTCTCCAACATGAGCCCTACGCCGAGCATTCTTAGCCAGGTTCTCGTTACAAGAGGGTGTTTGACAGAAGTTAAGACAAGATACCCACGCAAAGGTCTGTTGGTAGAGAGCTTCGTCTATGTACGAGTTTCACATCGGAATCGAATGGACAAAGATCGGTCTACAGGATACATATGTGCACCATATGGTGAAGATGGATTTAATGGCCTAAGGACTTAAAATAAGGGTGAGAAAAGTGGAAATGAGTTATTGAAAAGCACCTTAACGAGAAGAGCGAAGGGGTATTATTAAAGTGAAGTTATGTCATGCACTAAATCCACTACAAAATTGACAGGTGATTGAACTTAAAGAGTAAAACGCCCTACTTGCCTCTGCTCCACATCAGATAAAGATACTCGTAGTAGTATTTACCCGGACAGGTACAGAATCCCCGATATTCGTAAGCCCTTAGATGAATCGCTAAGAATCTGATAACTCCTAAAATAATGCAAATTGGTGGCAGCTTTCACCACCCATTTCACCGTTGGACAATAGCTCCCCAACTCCAGGCAGCCTCTAAATTGAGCCAAACGGCCACCAGAGACGCACCAGCGACTCCGTGAAAGCCATAATCAACCAGCCTCTACTTCTCATCTTGCGACAATCGCCGTACGGTGTCGGTTTTATGGTAGTTCCTTAATGATAGTGTTCGGCGTGAAGCTAAGACCAATGTCCATCTAAGGGGTTCTCTTAACCCGCCTGTCAAGCCCCGTTCTCTTCGTATTTAGTAAGAAGTCGAAGATAACCGGCAAATATATTCAAATTCTCCCGTTTATTCACTCTGAAGGATTCACCTCAGTATGGTAATTGGTGGGCATGAATATGTATAGTTCGTTGGGCCCGACGATCCCTCGCACTAAACTGCGTTTGGTAGAGGTGAGATGACGCAGAAGACCTTTTCTGGTTCACTCTCCATTGTAGTGTCACTCTACATGAAAGCATATCGTACAATGGCATGTCCAACTTGACTAAAATCCACCTGGCACACACACTATCTCCAGGCGGCCCTAGTAAGTCAGCAAGTTGATTATATTCCGACTGCATACTAGGCTGGTTAGTAACCCGTGCTTCCATTGTGTACCTTGTAAACGTCCTCTTCCTTCCTTTGCTCATCTTAGCGGTAGTTTCTTCAACTTTGAGGAGACTTTTAAGAATTACGACATGTCTCTGATCGTGTAAACCACGTGTCTTGGGTGCGGGATTTCGTGTATCTATCTCTCTGGGTTATTTGTTTAGGAGGGGGGGAGGGATCATTACTGATTTGCTTCGTACGCGCAAACAAGCATATACACAACCACACACACAATATAAGACTATTTATTAAAATTATATTATATTGTATTTATAAAAAAAACGAAATCCAACGAGGACAAATTTGCCCACCTGGCCTAAGAGGTGTAAATAAAGTGGTGGAGTTAGGGTAAGTGAAAATGCATGTAAAAAGATAAATTTGGAAACTAGGGCCTGGTCTAGAGCGCAACTCTCCTAGAACTAGTCTCATTTAAAAAAAATTAATGTTAAAGCCAAAACTAACGAAAAAATATATCACAGATGAACCTGCCTGCTAGTGCTACAGATGAGCCCCCCCCCCCCCCCCTCCACCTTTGCAGGGCCGGTGGCCGAGCGATAGATTGGGAGCCAAGGTAAGGGAATTACTAATAAAAAGAATGAATGCAAATGAGAATAAACGATAAAACTAAAAAATCAAGTCCGTAAGAATAAGATATGCAAATAGGAAAGCACAAAAATTAAAAGACAGAAAAAACGAGGGAATGAAGAACAAAATAATAAAGTCGAATGGAAGAAAGGATAAAAGAATATTAAAAAAAGAAAGATTAGAGAACGAAATAATAAGTAAAAAAAAAGAAACAATGAAAGAACGATAAATACTAACGAAAGATGGTAAGAACGAAATAATCTAGTCGAGAGGAAGAAGGGATGAAAGAACGAAAAAATAAAAATGTAAGAATGAAAGAATGAAACGTAACGATAGAAAGAAGCAAAGAACGAAAAATCAAAACGAGAGAAGAACAGAATGGAAAATTGAAAAATAAAAGAATCAAAGAACGAAATAAAACAGGAGAAATAATGAAAAAATAAAAGTCAAAACGAGAGAAAGAATGAAAGAACGAAACAAAACGAGAGAAAGAGTGAAATAACAAACCAAATGAAATAACGAAACAAAACGAAAGAAAGAACGAAAATCAAAACAAAAGGACATACTGAAATGACGAAAAAAATGAAAGAATCAAATAATGAAAGAATCAATACTCAATGAGAAGAATTGCTTTAATAAATCTGTCTAATCCAAGAGCCCAAATTATTCACGAATCTTCAAACTCGAAGGTATGCTCCTTTCAATCCATGAGCTCCATCCTAATGGGCGAATAAACGCTATTCACCCGGTATAATTTAGTCCATAGACGTTAAGCGTATACGCCATACGCAGAAAGTGATCACTCGCTGGATCTTTTTTTTCCTATATGTTGCTTGATAAATACCGAAAGAGCGCCATATTATGTAGACTAGTTAGAATTCTTGGAGAAAAAGAAGTAAATTTAACAGACAGTGGCAGCCGATAACATAGACCGCTTGAGCTGGGTTGTCCATTCATATCATTCGCCCTGCAAATGCGCTGTGTCTAGATTATTGTTATGGTTGTATTATGATAGCATTTGATAGCGCTTTTGGTGCTACGAATAGCTCTTGAGGGTGTTTTACGCATAGGATGCATACAGGGTGTCATTAAAGTTTGGTCACAGGTAAAATGTATTTTTTCAATAAAAAAATTGAACTGCATTTTATTTAATTTGAACTACATTTTATTTACTTTGAATTGCATTTTATTTAATTAAAATATTAATAAATAACATCTTTGATGCGCTTTGCCAGATTAATCCGATGAACCCGATGCATTAACTCCAAATTTCCGTCTATTTGAACACATTTATTTATGATGCGCTGTTCCCTCGGGTGTCTCGTACCATTGAGTACACCTTCTCCTTTAGTATATCCCAGAAAAAAATCAACGAGGGTAAGGTCTGGTGAACTAGGAGACAATTGTGATATTTCCTGTGTGTCCATACTTTAGGGACAACGTGTCCTTTCAAGCATCGCATAAACAGTTTAAGTCTAGTCCAAACACAACCTTTCAACCTTATATATGTATATGAACCTATATACTGGTGAAAACCTCTCAAAAGACTTAGAAAGGAGACTGGTTTGAGGAGAGTCGCGTTACTCTCACGTTACCCATCACATTTTCAGTTCCGTAACTTTCCTACTTTCATGCATACTTCTTTTTCCAAATCTTTTTCCCGATTTTCTCGTTGAATTTGCTTTGCTTTTTTTAAAAAAATCACTCAAACTTCTTTATATGGTTGAAAAATGATCCTCCTACGTATACACACACCTGTACCTGAAAGCTCGATTGAGTAAAACACAAAGTGACGCTAGGCACCATCAAAGAATTGTTTATTTATTTATTTATCGGTTATTTTCCTTATATGTACCTCTGTTTGTATTAATATTTCTGATTTAGCCTGTTGAGGCTCATTCTTCCAGTGGGGACTGACTGAAGTTTATTGGCATTCCAACCATAGCAGGGACTGAACTTGGAAGCAGCCAAATTTAGAATTAAGTGTCTCGGTAACATAATAAGAACCGTGTCTTCCTCTTCTCTACATTAAAAACACTACGTTGAGAGATCAATTGTTTGTTTGACTTTTAAGTTCTCATGCAAATGGTGTACTTAATCTCTTCTTCAAGTGTCGTACTCGAGTTTAAGGCAACTTGGTGCATATAATCGGCAGACGTTAATAAATATACATCTACAGAGGTAGAAAAAAACAAGGGCGTTAAATAAGTAGATTTGGCTGGGAATAACCGGCGGTTTCTTCCAATAAATGGGTAAATTATTGAAATATTCTAACTACATTCCGAGGATGAATATGAAACGAAGCTTGGGTTAAATTATTCACCCGCGTGTTTGTTTGTTAGCATAAAACGAGGTCTCTCAAAGATCTCTCTCCTTACTGAGGGCAGATTTTAGTTTTACATAAATTACCTTTAAAATGTTATGGTTACCGGATATTAGAATACAAGTGGGATTTCAAGTAGTTTCTGTGACTTTTTGTTGGTACTTTTAACGTAGGGTTAAGAAAAGTAGATTTTTAAAAAGAACGTAGATTGTAGAGTACAAATTCAAGTAAGTTAAATGCCAGATTA
The DNA here is from genome assembly GCA_963969495.1 of Ceratothoa steindachneri. Taxonomy (NCBI): domain Eukaryota; kingdom Metazoa; phylum Arthropoda; class Malacostraca; order Isopoda; family Cymothoidae; genus Ceratothoa; species Ceratothoa steindachneri. The sequence goes on along the minus strand of OZ018320.1, from coordinate 141,035,552 downwards.
AGAAAAAGTACATTTAAAATGAGATTAACCAACGAGGGTGTTTTCACTCGGTGAAAACTACTCGGGTTTGTATCTTCCCCACATCTTTACTTCCCTCAACTTCTAAGTCCCCCTTAACTAAATGCTCACACAATGGAGAGTGAATGAGAAGGAGGAAGAAGAAGCACAAAAATAGTGGAAAGCTTGAGGCTGGTAAAGAGTGAAATTATCAAAGGTTGTGAACCCCCAAATAACGTATACAATTAGTTTTCTCACACACACAACAACAAACAAACAACTCAATTAAAGATAAAAATTATGGTATGTGCCAGGGGTTTTCAACAGCAGCTCATAAATCTGGGTGTGTCAGAAATATTCTTATTTTCTTATATAATAATTTGCCGCCAAATTAACAACTCATGATTTATCCTAATCCTAGTTAAACCCGAAAATATTCTTTCAAACTGATGATGTAAGGGATACTTCAATTAAACACAGAATCCTATATTTTTGTTAAATGATATAAACGTGTTAGTCTCTACATTACATATTCTTTATTTGTGGCTTCAGAAAACGAATTGAAAATTACCAACGTACTGTCCACTCGACACTACTGCAGCTGTGACATAATGGCTTCAACGTGAAGGAAGCCAAATTATTCTGAAGAATACTTAACGTTTTGGATTTACATACATTACTGCCGTGACTATCGAAGAGAAACCACAAGGTGTGTTGTGTTCCAAGATTTTGAGTACAGAATCTATGAGGCTATCAAAGTTAAAGTTTGAAAAGAATCTATGGATCACATACAAGACAAGATATTGAATTTTCCAATCATCATGACAGAAAATTAAAGCGACAGTAAAGAGATAAGGAGCACATTTTTCAAGATTAGCAATAATTAAGTTTTTAAAATTGTAAAGAAGAAATTAACACATTCGATGGAGGAACTACTGATCAAGCAATGTACTCTTAGGATTGTAGAACGCATCCTAGGTAAGGCTGAATCTGCAAGGTTGGAAACCCCTAGGAAGAAAGTTGTTAATGGAAATAACTCATTACGGGCATTTGTCACTAGCGGCGTTCCTCAAAGATCTATTCTCGGACTCTAGCTTTTTTATTAATACATAATATATAAACAAATATTCTTTTCTTATAAAATAAAAAAAAGGAATGGCTTGTCCTGCAATATTCAAAGCAATAGAGTAAATGTGCATATAAATAGAATTGATAAATATTACTTTAAAACATGACCTTGAAGAGATAATAATTGGAAAATTAATTCTTTATCCATAACCTTTCTTGCTTTACTTGTCCTTCGCCTCTGATTTCCATCTTTTTGCCTTTTTTTTTAACTACCTTCAACTGGATCCTAAGGTATTTGCTGGTTCCTACTTCTATAATTTTTGCTCAGTAGAGAAAGAAAAACGTAAAGGATAGAGAGATGATGGAAAAATATAACTAAAAAATAAAAAGAAGATGAAGAGCGAAAATACGTCGAGGACAAAAAAAAAACCGTACAAAGACTAAAAGCACTAAAATTAAGAACTTGAACACTCTTGCGAGAGGGGCGAATTTCATATACTCTGGGCTCATATCCTGAATGTGATCAGTGAATTTCACCTAAGAAAATATAAATTGTCAAACAGAGAGAGAGAGTTGAAGGTGTTTTTGTCTATTACAATAAGAGTCTACATTGCAAAATATCCCCTTTGGTCAAATAGTATTATTATATTTAAATTAATTTAAAGAAGCTTCTTTTTTTTCTACTCTTTGGTGGGTATTTTACTTATATCATGGTTAGATGTTTGTGGTTTTCCTAGATATACATACATTAAAGTTTAATAGTTAGATGTTGTGGTGGCTGTGCCCTTGTTGAATGTCAATACGATAAGACTTTAAAATTTTAAAAACTTTGTTAGGAAGCGACTTTGCAAAGGCTAGATCACTCAAGTTCATGGAAGACATCTTCCGTCATAGAATTCCCTAAACAACAATCATTTAGAGGAGATAGTCTGTAGAAAATTAGATGAAGACTTGGACATAGAAAAGCTTTTTGGTTAGAGTGGATACAATTCTCTTCAATTTATGAGTATAAGAAAATATTGCTCTAATGAACATTTTATTAGAAACTTTACATATGCTTTTGCCATTTTCGAGCGAGGCCGCTCGTAACAATAATAATAAATGAGAGAGAGAGATAGGGGGAGGGGGGGGGAGGTCAGTGTGTGGGTATCGTGTCATTCGAGCCAGGGAATTTGCGTTGATAGTCCACCTCGTCGCCCTCCCCCTAACCCAGCACACACAAACACACGTGACAGATTGTCGGAAGATGAAAGGACGAAAAAGTGTGGAAAAAACGAAAGCAATGAAAGTGTGTTTTGGACGGGTCTCCCTCTCTCTCTCTCTCTCTCTCTTTCTCTCCTGGGGGGTTACGAATGATAATTTATGTTGTAATTTACCTATGGTCTTGTAATTCACCTATGGTCTTATCCCACATAGCCAGGCTCGCGCTCGCCAGCATTACCCTATCCGAGGCGAGCTTCAAGCTCATGTTCGCGTCAAATATCGGGTTGTATATCTGTGTGTGTATGTGTGTGTGTCTCAAATATGTGTACGTTTCAAGCTTAAATCATATTCCAATCGTTTTCATTAAAATAACGCACACACATGGTAATGCTGTTATTAATCAATAATACCAATCATAATAACTGAAATTATTATTGTTGTAAATATTTTCTGAGTATTGTAAACATCACTTGATTTTCATTATTGCTATCATTGTTAGTATCAATATCATTATTTATAATTATTGTCTTTAACATCCCTGCATATTCTTGCATACACATGAGACCCTCTAACGTAAACAGGGCATTAACATTAACACTATTTACAGAGTATTTTTTTTTTTAATATCACTACTCTATTATTAAACTACTTCTATCAACGGGTGCACCCAGGTCGTAGCAACGACCTCTTTACTGCCATTAGGGGGGATCGAAGCGCGGCCGGTCTCTCTCTACCAGCAGTAGTGACACCAGCAAGGCTAAACGAATGTACCAGCCCAGTATTCAATCCTCCTTTTCTAAATCTGCAGCCTTCAGCAATAGCAAGGCAGCAGAGCTTCTATACAGGTAAATAATAGTGACCTAATAAGTATTAGCCCTATATAAAACCATTTAGTAACCAGGCAATGGCTTCGTCACTCCCCCTTACGGGGGGAGCTTGCGTTTCTCTACTAAGATTAAAATTTAAAATCTAAAAAAAATAGCCATGGTTAAAATTTATAAATTTTCTGAACTTCGCCAATTATAATAATTTTAAAAAGGAGCTCTAAACTAAATTTCCCCCCTTTCAAAATATCACGTCCCTGAAATATAGTTATAGAAGAAGATATACAAAAATAAATTTTCTGAACTTTTCCATTTGTAATTCTTTGGGTTTTAAAAAAATCACAAAATTTCGATACTTATATTTATTTCTGAACTTCACCATTTTGATTTTTAATATTATGAATTATTAGAAATAACTTTGATAAAAACATAAGTCATAACCACATTAAGATGAAATTATTATTCAAATACTCCCACAGAATCCCCTTCTTAAATTATAGAGTTAGTGATGATAGTTATGACTGCATTTTCCAAGAAACTTAATTTTCATGATTAACACTTGTGGGTCATATTTAACCACTAGTAGTAAAAATGATAATTCAGTATTTTCTCACAAATTTAGTTTCCTTTCTCATAAGCCAAAGACACTACTACATATTTTTTTAAATTTTATAAGACCAAATCAAGCCTCATTAACTAATGGCTTCAAAGTGGATAAACAAAATTTCTTATTGTGGGGTCAGATTTGAATATAACTTGTTTTTTTCTGTCTACAAAAAATCTTTAATATATTTTAAGAACTACACAAAATAACCATAAAAAGATAAGAACTCTAGTATGAAACCTACGCCAAATACCTCTTGGTAAAAATTTACCCAATAAATAATACTAGGGTTAATAGCTTAAAACTTTCTCCACAGGTGCATGATAGGGGACATGCTTCCTACTAAGTTGATCGAGTCCCCGTACTTTCATGCCTTTACCAGTTGCCTAAAGCGAAAATTCAAGGCCCCCTAAAGATGAAACTACATGAGGATCCTCAAGAAAAAGTGCGAAACTTGGAAGGAAGAGCTGACCAGTATCTTTGAGAGTGCCCAGTATGTGGCCACTACAGCGGACTGCTGGTCATCTCACAACCGCTCCTCCCTTCGCATGACTGCCCATTGGATTAACCCTTCGACACTGGAGAGAAAAAAAGGTCGTCCTTACCTGTATGGAGTTGTCTGTGGCTCACAGTTATGATATCTTTGCTAACACCATACAGGACGTCCGCCAGAAATTTCTGATTGAGGCCAAGGTAAGAAATAGAATTTTATATTTAATTAAGTTTTTTCAGTTCTTATTGATTTATTTATATAATTAAAGGTACTGACCTAGGGCAACAACAAGATATAACCCTGCTAAGATACGAAATCCTGTAAAAAGTAGAGTAGGAGATTAAATAAACGTGGGAGGGCTTTGATTCGAAAGGTGTCTTTGGCACTTCTCGCTTAGATTAAGAGACAATGAAAAATAGAAACAGAAAGTCTCTGAGCATTAAGTGGAAGTTATCAAATTTAAGATACTGGATAATTCGTGTATTAAAAAGTTGCATAGAATAGGGATGAGATAAAGTAGAAACCTCACAAGACAGTAATAACTAAGATTAGTATCACAAATTGTAAATTCATTGCTGTTTTTTTATGACTGGCAGGTGACCAGGACAACTAAGGACAACGGCAGCAATTTTGTGAAGGCCTTCACTGTGTGTGGTGTGGGTGAGTCTGATGACTCTGGAGATGCCGCCGTTTAGAAGGACTTTAACGTGGGTGACCCCATGGCCATGGACGAGGAAGACGCCGATGACACTGAAGAAAGTTAGGAGGTTCAGCCGGTTAATCTGTGCCAGCTAATTGAAGAGCATGCTCGGCACAGTCCTGAAGGGGTCGTCTTACTTCCCTGCCACCATAGATGTGCCGCCCACACGCTAAAGTTGTTGGCCACAGTTGATGTAGAGAAACTCCCCTTCTGGTCATCAGGTACCCGTTTCTGCTTTTCGAAGGTAAGAGCCAAAACTATAGCTCTTTGGCACAAGCAAAATAAGAAGCCGATCACTGCAGCCGCCATCAGGAGAGAGGTGGGCAGGAAGATGAAGACGCATATAATCACAAGTTGGAATTCTCTCTATGACTCTATGGAAGTACTGTATGGTGTTCTTAACACAAAGCTGGCCCAAATTAATATAATCTACTTGGATAACAATATACCAAGCTTCAACGAAACAGATAAAGAAGTCATCGCGGAATATTTGTGTGTGATGAAGCCTGTGGTGACTAGTTTGGACAAACTATAGTCGGAGAAAGATGCCTACGTGGGGGTCCTGCTTTCCATCCTATATGTTCACAGGTCAGGGCTAGAGACCATGAAGACCAAAAATTTAAAGTACGCCACGCCCTTGCTAAACTACCTCCTTGACAGCCCGTTTAATGAGGAGAACAGACCTAAGGGTTTTAAAGGCAGGTTATCCGCCCTTTTCAGTGAAGTTAACTTGCTCATGGTGACTGCCATCCACCCCTCTTTCAAGTTTCCTGTAGTTCGCCTCCTTAACCTTAGCAAGGCTGATGCAGGAGAGACAAGGCTAATTGAAGAAGTTAAGGAGCGTGCTATTGCCATCGAAACCGGGACTAGTGATAGCAGCAGTGCAGAAAAGAAGGATGAGGAGGAAGACTTCTTCAAGGAAGTATCGATGAGAGTCGTTGGATCGAGCAGCCATACCCACCTCTCCAACAAGCTGGTGAAGGAATATGAGAGTTGGTGCTCTGAATCCCCAAAGACTAGCAGTCTAGACATGGGTATGTTCTCAAACTCCGTCGCTCCGCCTGGGTTGATGTATTTTTAAAATACAACATTGCAATTCCTCGCTCCGCAGTCTTGGGAAGACTGTTTGCCTAGGGATCTGATATTATTAAACCTAAGAGGGTCAGCCTAACTTCGGAAAACTTTGAACGGTTGGTGTTTTATGAAGGGCAATATGGATTTGCTACAACCACTAAGTCCATTGTCAGAAGACGAATAAATGACTTATACGCGTCATAGCTTGTTAAATTTAAGTTATTAGTTTAATATACTATGAAGTATGAACTCTAGTGTGTAATTATTCATAAGGTAATAAATTGATAGAATTACCAGTTTTTTTCTCTTTTTTTCAATCTCTTTGGTCTTATTTATTTTTCAGATTTTTTCTTTAATATCCAGACCACAATATTTCTCAACTTCTAGCCTGTGGCATCGGGGGATACGTCTACGACATGAGGCTCTCATCACGAGCGACACTATTAAAATCGTCTGCGCCAACAACGGGCGAGGCACTCCACCACCATACACTCATACAACTACCGGAGCTTTAGGCAAAAAAAAATTGCAATTGCGGATTTGCGTTTGCAATTTGAACCAAATTTGCGGATTTGCGATTGCGGATGTTAGGAAATGAGTTTGCAGATTTGTGATAGCGGAAGTTCAAATTCGTTTGCGATGCCCAGTATTGATGGATTTAGACGAGTTAATCATTGTTTGAAATTTTTAAAAATAGGTTTTGGATCAGTTTTGCATCATAAGGGGGCTCTGCGACCGTTATAGTACATAGGGAGACCATTTTTATTCATATTACATTCTAATATGTCGAATGATGGTAGGAAAGGAGTGAACATCGTTATATTTGATGCAAACCCCCTGTTATTTCACTTTCTCTCCTTGTATTCACCTCAGCTCACTGATACGATATAAACTAAGATTGAAGAGGTGAAGATGAAATAATTCAATGATAAACTCAATGAATGTCGATAACTTCACCCTACCATCACTGAAGCTGAGTATATAGTTTTCAGAACATGAGAAAGAATACTATCGAAATTGTGAACAATTTTATGCTCAGGGATGTTTACGACTATGTCACGATTACGTGTGAATAAAATTTAATTTGATATGTATTTATAAATCAGCCTCACCATGCGAAAGTCCAAAGGATGGAATGCAACCAGCTTGCGTCATCAAGACTTGCAAGAAGAAAGTTTAAGTTCACGCCAGATCAAAATAAATTTTATTGGAGCACGATTCTTTAACAATTACGTCTATTAAAATTCTAGATCATATAAAAAACCATTCTGATATTCATTTTTGAATTATAAAGTAGGAATAAAAATACACAATGATAATTTTGAGCTACTTCTTATTGAATATTGTTCTCCTAAAAGGATTAACCCGACTCTTTAAATTTAGAGAATCAGTAAATGTGCGAAAACTAATAAGTTTGCGAATATCCATAAAATTCTAAGTGAAATTATGTATTTTAGCCTGGATGAAAAATAAATCAGTTTTAACATAAGATGTCTTTTATTTCTAGTTTTGCAAGAGTGAAAACGTATCAGTTATTCACTCCTAAATCAATCGCTGATTGTTACGTTTGTATACCCCTCGAGTCTCCGAACATCATTTGGTGGGGTAAATCGACTGTTCCAAGCTGTAAAAAAAGCTGCCAAAAGATCAGATGTGGAAAGTATTCTCTCAAGATTGGAGAGTTTCATCTACACAAACCACTGCGAAAAAGATTCAAGACAAAACATATAAAAGCCCAAGGTAGAAATGAGATTTGGCAAAATTGATCTCACTGTAGTGCAGAAACTTCAACGTTTTAAGTATGGTGAGCGCTATATATTGTTTGTAATTGACTTCTATTCTAGATATCTATGATTAATGCCTTTAAAGGAGAAGACGGATCAACAGTTTCAAAAAATATACAGGGTGGGGCAGAGAAGACGGATGTTTTTGAAAAAAACACTCGATGCTCTATCGTCCACAAAGCTATGGCTTCACCTAACAAGAAAAGAAAAATACTATGCTAAGACACCACGGGCAGAATGGTACCTGCCAGACATATGTCCCTCCCCCTAAGGCTGAGTAATAGACATTTCAAAAACATCCGTCCTCTCTGCCCCACCCTGTACGATATATCATGGAGGAAACCGGATAGATTCCAGGTTTTGATGATGGAGGAGAGTTTAAAGGAAAGAAGATGAAAGACATATTGAGTGAATATAATAGCGGAGAACATCATGTTCACTCACTAAACAAAGCTAGTCTTGTAGAGTGTGTACAAAGAACAATAAAGGACAGACTTTTCAGATATTTTACTTTTAATAATACATGGAAATATATGGACAAATATAATAGTTCTAGACATTGAATGATTGGGAACACACCGTCTAAAGTATTGTATGATGTTGCTATACCTATTCAGAAAATAAGAGGTAAAAAAGAGGTTTCTATATATCTATATTTGATTGGTAATTATGTTCTGATCTCACGTGTTTCAAGTAATTTTAAAAAAGGATACGAGGCAGGGTGAAAGGAAGAAATCTGCGAGATATATAAAAGTTCAACAGTATTATACCTCTATTATATTGAAGATTTAAATGGAGAACGTATTGTAACGGAGTGTTATGAAGAAGAACTACAAAAAATAAAATTTGATTCCCGTAAAAAATAAGTGTGGAGAAGATAGTTGAAGTGAAAGGACGTGAAAAAAAAGTTATGGTTAATAATGTGAGTAGAATATCAATAAAGAGTGTGGATAATATTTTCATGAAAAGAATACCTACGTGAAATAAAATTGAAGAGACATTTGAACTAGACTACTCTAACAAAAAAATATATCCAGTTGCTTCAAGGGCTTTTAACTGGGTATATAATCGTACATTGTGTATTCTAGGTGGACAGAGTATTGGGCTAACTCATGAAGATTGTTTTAAGTACAAGAGTACTACTTGCCTTGATGACTGTTTCAATCCTATATAACACGCTATATCATCAATACAGTTATATTTTAGATCTTCCTTAAACGAGCCACTCTTCTTTGTTATATATGCAGAGTTTGTCTTTCATTGTAATAGAACGTGTTTGTTTATTCTTAAAAAATCGAAAATATCGTACTAAGGAGGACATGCAGAATATAAAGAAATCAATATTTTACGCTCAATAAATATTCATTCATAGTTGGAACTATATTATTAGATGTCATCTAATATATGTATATACTATGTAGTATCTTGTAAATAATAGATAGAAATAGATCATTCAGATTACCTTGTTTTGTATTTTTTTTTTAAATTTAATAATCTATATGAAAATATGAATATGTGAATTTAGTTGTAAAATAGTAGATCATTCGAAAGAATTTGATTTAAAACATACAGGTTCTAAAAAAGGAAAAAAAATCTTACTCTGTAAACGTTGCAATGAACTGAGAAACAGTTATATGCTCTCGAACAAAGTTTGCTGACCGAAAGGTTGCGTGCCCTCACTTATTCTGATTTATGACCTTACGACATTCAAAACTTTCAATTATTCCCCGAGTAACCTTGAGAGGACCTTGGTATAGCCACACACTTTAACATAACATAGTAGAGAATAGCCCAGCCTAGCATAGCGTACTATTGTTTAGCATAGCATATCCTAGTATAGCCCTAAAAAAGCCTAGCATAAACTTGCCTAATATAGCATAGCATATCATAATCAAGAATAACATAGTATAACCTACCATGTTTTAGCTTAGTATAGCCAAGCCTAACTAAACATAGGATAGCCTAGCCTAGCTGTGCCGCGCCTAACCTAGCCTAGCTTAGTATAATCTAGCTAGTCTATTATAACCTAGCATAGTATAGCCTACTTTATACTAGCTTAGCTTAGTATAGCCTATCGTATAACCTAGTATAACCTAGCCTAGCTTATTATATCCTAGTCTAACCTAACATATTATAGTATAGACTAGCTTAACCTAGCCTAGTATAGCCTTGCCTACCGTAGCCTAGCTTACTATAGCCTAGCTTAGCCTAGCATTACCAGGTATGACTTAGCATTACATGCCAGAGCCTAGCCTAGCATTACCAGATATAGCTTAACATTGCATGCCAGAGCATAGCCTAGCGTCGCCTATAGTAGCATAGCCTAGTCTAGCCAAGCTAGAATGGGCTAATATAGCCTGGCCAAGCTACAATAGGCTAATATAGCTTAGCCAATATATCCTTACATATGGCAGCCTAGCCTAGCCAAGCATACTATAGGCTAGCTTGGTATAGCCTATCCTACCATAACCAAACCTAACATAATATAGCCAGCATATCATATTAGGGCCTAGTCTAGTATATCCTAGACTAGTATAGAATAACATACCCTACACTAGAATAACCTTGCATAGATTAGCCTAATATAGCCTTGGTTAGGTAGCTTATCGTAGCCTAACATAGTATTACCTAACATAGCAGAGTATAGTCCTCCCTAGCCTATTATACTTTAGCCTACCATAGCATAGTATAGCCCTATCTAGCCTAGTATAGCTTAGCATAGCTTAGCCTAGCCTGGCATAGTATAACATAGCCTAGCATTAACTATTATAGACAAGTATAGCCTATACTATCCCATTATAACCTAGTCAAGCATAGCTTAGTATTGTCTAGCTAACATACTATCTGCTATCCTAGCATAGCATTTTATAGCCCAAATTAGCATAGTTTATCTTACCCTTGTACATTATATCTTAGCATAGCTTAACATAGTATAGCCTAGCCTATAATAGCCTATTTTAGGCTTGCCTAGCAGAGTATAGCATACTATAGCCTAGTCTAGTCTAGCAGAGTATCGGCCGAATAGTCATAATGTTATTGCCAAAACAAAATAATTCCTGGGCTAACCTTGGGAAGACTTTGGCAATTCTATCATTCGAAAGAGAATGCTAAAAAACATAAGGGTTTCAAATTTCGCTAGAATCGACCGAATAGTTATGATGTTATTGCCAAAATAAAATAATTCCAGGGCTAACCTTGGGAGGACTTTGGCTATTATATCATTCGAAAGAGAATGCAAAACAACATAAGTTTTTTAAATTTCGTTAGAATCGGCCGAATACTTATGATTTTATTATAAAATCCCTAAATAGCACAGCGGGGACCGACCGACCAACATCGGTAGATGTAGAGTCACTTGCAACTAAAAAGCGCCGGCTAATGGGGGGTGAGGGGCTTGAAGCTCACTTTCCTCACAAGTCCGTACCTCTAAGGGGAAAAGGGTTTAACGCTCCCTTCGCTCGCAAGTTCGTACAAATGAAAGAAAATAACGAGAGAGTGTGGGTTGGTTTCGGGGGGAGGGGGGGGGGGGGACAACTGAGATGGGTTGGTGGATGGATCCATTAAGAAGTCAAAACAATCAGCGAGTTTAATCCAAAAACGTTCACTGACTTTTATCAATCAACGACTCGGGATTAGTCTGACAAAATGGCGGACTCGACATTTGTGTTACAATATTACTCACCATATGGGTAGATTTGATGAAAAAGAAATTTAAAACAAGATGAAACGCCAAACCGAAATACTGTGTGGGATAGCAGTTTGTAAACAATATGGGAAAAAGTAGTCAGCTGTCCAATTTTGTCGATAGTATAAAACGGTTAGTTAAGGGGATACCACATTAATTTTTTCAACTCTTTACTACGTTAGATTATCATATATGAAATTAAAGGTCATTAAAAGCCCTTTTATTCCTGCCAAAATCATAATAACTTACGGTGCTTGTTTGAGATATAGGGGGTTCTTTCAGCCTCCCCCCCCTTGACCCCTTGATATCATATAAATGGCTATAGAATTATTAAAAATTAAGCATTCGAACTCAATTCACGGTAAAAAAAAAATGCACATATGATTCAGTTATCATTTGAAATCAGTTTTCTTTAGTTCCATTAAAATTTGTGTTAATGGTGGACTAAAACATATATTTTGGGGACAATGTCAACTATAGGTTTTGTTTTCAGTTGGAAAAGGGAGTGTTCTAAATGCCCTGGAATTTAGTTTAATCTATATTCGAATGATGCTAAAAATATAAATCAGTTCTTAGGCGCCGTTTTTTTTAGGAAATATTTAAAATCGCATGGTATAGTTTTGCGTTTTGTTCACAAATCAACTTTAAATATCGACGGAGAATTTCCACCAATGTATAAATTTTGCATTATCATAACTTTCACTATGTCCTACTCATGTTTCGAAAACAAAATATATACTATAAAAAGTGCATATAATCTGCAATAAAATTATATAAAAATCAATGGTGTAGTTTTTTTTTCACAAATTAACTTTAAATATCTAAGAAAAAATTTCCACGAATCTATACAATTTTGCATTATCTCAATTTTCACTATGTGTTAATCATATTGCTAAAAAAATAATTATAACATAAAAAAGTGCATAAAATTTGCAATAAAATGATATGCAAAACCAAAAAAATGCGAATTTTGAACGAAAGAATTTGAAAAGTGACTAATGGACAAATGTGCTATCTCCTTTAAGTGCTTAACCTTCTTTATCTACATAAACAAGGTTAAACCCATAAGCAGCCATTTTTATTGTAAAAAAAATTAAGAACATAAGGAGTCTGCAAAAGTTGATCAATAGCTTATACGAGGCAGCCCTCTGTTCTTATCAACCAGTTCAACCCCACCTTGCATCCTCCTCCAGGAATATATATAGTCTATTCCTGAAAATCCGCAGGGAGGAGGCTTCTATCAGATGACCACTGACGCTATTCTATTCATCTACCACGCGATTTCTAAACCATTTTCTACCAATCGCTTTCCTAAATGTAAACTTGTCCTTCTTAAACACTTTGTTACTTGTCATGTCTTCTTCACTAAAAATAAGAACCTTACTTATTGCTGACTAATGTTTTACTCACCCTGTAAGTATGCTTAAGACCGCAATAAAAATATCTTAGGATAATAAAAACAAACGTTAAAATTACTAATGATTATTATTACTACTGTGAGGAAGATACTTAAACCAAGTAGTCTAATTAGGATACTACCTGGGGCACTCGGAATCAAAATGGCGTGCTACTCTGCTGAACCTCGTCAATCGCCCCAATAGAAAAAAATTCCTTGAGTCCGCGGCCTTTAACAAAGAGGTGACTGACACAACGAAAATTTATTTACAGATTTCTTTTTTACTTATAAAAAGAGGGATGTAAAAGAATACAAAAGAATTATTTATATACATAAATTTCGTTTATAAATCATCAGATATAAAAGATATAAAAAAATATATATTTTTCACAGAAAATTCCTCACATTAATTTACTTTTATATAAAATGATATAAAAGGAAAAAAAGCTGAAGTGCATTTAAAAAAAAATTACTTAGAAACGGAGGCAAAAGAGATAAAAGATGTACATAAAAGGATACAAGAGATGTAAAAAGAAAGAAACGTAAAATATATAAAAGAGACAAAATTCATAAAAGATGTAAAAGGTCTAAAATACATAAATATCGTGGATATAAAGTACATAAAACCCCCCAAAAGTTTAAAAGATTTATTTGGAAAATGTAATTTTAAACTAAAGCTACGAAAGAAATTAAATGATAAAATGATCTAAAAATAAGATATCAGACATGTAAAAGAATATAAAAGATGTAAAATGCTACAAAATATGTAAAAATATATTAAAGATCTTAAATTCATACCAGATACAAAATATGTAAGAGGATTTATAAGATGCAAAAGGATATAAAAGATATACACACCTTCGCATAAAAATTATATTGAAACGAAAAAATATAAAAGATAAACCCCCGAAAAGTTTCAAAGATAAGTTTGGCAAAAGGATATAAAGATGTAAAAAGAATATAAGAAATGTAAAAGGATATAAACGCTGTAAAAGGATGTAAAAGCATACAAAAGATATATGATATAAAAGACCTATATGCTATAAATGATGAAAAACATAAAAGATGTAAAATGATCTAAAACATGTAAAAGGATATAAACAGATGTAAAGGATATAAAAGAGTTAAAAGGATATGAAATATGTAAAAATAAATAAGTATTTAAAATATATGCACGATATCAATGGATATTAAATTTGTAAAATGATATAAAAAAGAATCTAAGATTTGGAGGAGGGGGGGGGAGTGATACAAAAGATGTAAAATTATATAATTGCTGCTCCTTTCAAATCTCTGGGGCTCTTTAAGAGTGCGTCTCTGCTCTCCCTTTTCAAAATGGCGGTGCGTAGCTGAGGCCCTCATTGGTTGCTGCCAAAAGAGCTCATGAAATATAAAAAAAAATAAAAATCTTTTTTTTGCCCAATGATGTAATAAGTCTAAAAAGGATCAGCCCTAAATAATGAAGCCCAGCCTGAGATAGACTGACGTAAAGGAGCAATCATATTTTGGCAACAAGACATTTGAGATCGGGGGGGAGTCAACATAGGCGTAGGAGGTGGGGTTTATTTGGGAAACAACATCAAATTTGCCTGAATTCCAGAAACCTCCAAAAGTTCTTTTCAAATTGAGATTAATTTGTGTAATAAACACCAAACAGCTGTTAAATTATGTACAGTAGGTACGAATTTAAAGAAGTTTAGCTAAGCCAGGTAGCTACTATTCTATTCTTATTCAGAGTGTTCATGCATACATCATCTTATGTCTGTTTTGAAAGTACCAAAACTCTCTCAAATACAATAAAATGCAGGGGCAACTTTTAAAATCTTACACAACTTATAACGGAACATAATATCAACACATTATTTTTCCATTATTTTTCATGATATATGGCATGAATAACAGATCACGCACTACATGTAGAAAAGATATACAAATACAGATGCAAATCTGTATTACACTGGTACATGTTATAGTGTATTTGGGGATAAATTAGAACATTTTGTCCCTTCCCTTTCGTCTGCCAAATACCTCCAGAATAGTGTTAATGTCTACCCTGTTGGCATAACCTCTTTCAATGCAAAGAAGTCCTAATGTTGAGAGCCTATCCTGGCCCATAGTAGATCTAAGGTAGGTTTTGAGTCTTCTCAAGCACGAGAATGACCTATCTGCTGAGCAAGATTTTGTAGGTATAGTTGCTAGGGGGTTTACCACCTCACTCAAGTGTGGCAAAGTTTCACACAGAGAACTTGACTGGAGATAGTTTACCACTTTATTTGCAGTTTTCAACTTTCCGGATTGTGAAAACCTGCATTTTCAGCCATTAGGATGTTTTGATCCAAATAGTAGAATTCAGACACTGCCTTGAAACTATCCTCTGCTGCTTTGCCTAGTATTACATCTGGCAGGGATGTCAGGATATGTGTATTCCTGCTTGCAAATCTCTCTCATTTCAGTGAGAACTCTGACTAGAGCATCATAGTATACAATCCTGGCTCTCTGATGGTCTGTTAAAGAGATATGTTCTTCAGGAGACTCTCCTGAGAGTGCTTGCAACCTCTTGTATAGTTTCTTTTGGCGTTTTGTAGTTTCCACCTCCTCAATGTCTGGTGCAATTTCATGGATGTTTGTAGCATTTTTTTTTAGGGGGGGGGGCTTTTTCCCAGATAAGAGAAAACATATATTCATCCCTGCACTTATTGAGGGTTTCCATTGTAGCATCACAAGTGACCTTTGCAGCCATCACACCAACCTCATGACCCTGCAGGCAGCTAGCCAGGTTATTTATACCAGTAAATTACAAATATTCACGTTATAGCTAGAACATAATTAATGGATAATTAATTATGCAAGAAACAAATTAACAATAGTGGAAAATGTACATAAACTAGAAAAAGGAATTACTTATATGTCCAGTAGGAACTTCCTACTATATAAGTAAATAATTAAAAAGACAGTAATAAATGAATGTCAAGTTTAACCATACATTGGCAACTTACAGAAAATTACCTAACTTGTTTCCCATGATCGTAAACATGATGTCTCTGAAGAAACTATTACATGTCTAAATGAAGGCCTATGTTCTATTATCTTTCGTATAAATACATCATTACACTATGAAGGCTCTAAAACAAGCACGAGAAAAGTTTCCTGCCATACAAAAGACAATAAACGGAAGTGGCTCGGTCCTTTAACTTTATTTTTCCTTGATCGTAGACATGTTTGACCTTGACAGGTGCACCATAAATATACGGGTAAAATAACGATTTTTCATAAATTAGCTCGCTATTTCTACATAGAAAACACATAAATGATTATTCATTAAGCTAATTAAATTGTTGAAATGTTAGAAACTTATATAAATAGCCGAAAAATAGCCACTGGATGCGGAGGTCCAAAAACTACCTGTGTAGAAGCAGAGATTGTGGGAGATTGATTTACAGTTGGAGTTTCCCTCCACCCTCGCCAGGGGGACGCCAGCAGGTATGAGAAAACGGATTCTTGTATTCATAGAAAATGAATTGAGTGGGGTTACGCTAAATCAGTGGTGTCAAACTCCGGGCCCGTGGACCCTCCCAATCCGGCCCACAGTGCTATTTATTAAAGTGAAATTTTTCAAAGCACTTTTAGAATTAATTTTGACACTGTAGGTCGTAGGAACTATTTTTAATAACTACTTTTATTAAATTAATTCTTTGAACTTTACATCTGGCAATTTGGCACTTAAATATTTATCAAGCGACATTTGGCAAATCCAGTGTGTCAGTCTTTTCCCTTTCTTGCGCCTTTAGTTCAGGGCTGTTTTCTTGGGCCCCTTGGCAGTTTTAAGTGTATCCTATATTTCATATTTTAATCTCGTAAAAATATTATTTTATACTCAATTATAACTCGTTTTTTAAGATGATAAAGCAAAGAAAAGTTAATAGTGAATACAGATAAGTGAACAAAGAATGGGCAAATAAATATTTTTTTATTGAGTCTACTGGTAAGCCTAAACAATTGGCCGTTGCAAAAGAATACAACGTTAAGAGGCATTATATATCTAATCATAAAGAAAGATACAAAAGTTATGTTGGAAAGCTCGGCAAAGAGAAAATCCTCAAATTACGTAGTTAGTTGTCAAATAGGAAATCAGTTTTTAAAAACATAAATACGAAAAGTGATGAGTCAGTGCTGGCCAGTTATGTCATTGCAAAGGAAATAGCATTTTCGTCAAAGCCCTTTGTGGAAGGTGAAGTTTTTAAAAAATGTATGTTGTAGGCTTCAGAAATAATATGTCCTGAAAAGCGTCAATTGTTTTCAGATATAGATCTATCAAGGAATACTATTGCAGAGCGCACGCTGGATATTTCTGAAAATTTAAATTTCTAGCTTAAAGATAAAGCCGCTTGTTTTTTGCCTTTTCAATTGCTATTGATGAAAGTACCGACATTGCAGATGTTAGTCAGCTCTCTATATTTATTCGAGGAGTTGAAAATGATATGACTATCATTGAAGTATTAGTCGAGTTAGTTCCAATGAAGAGCCAAACAACAGGGGATGATATCTTTCAATCTTTGATTAATTCATTAGAAAAATAACATAGATTGGAGCAAGATGGAAAGTTTGACTACTGATGGAGCTCCTCAAATGATAGGTTGAGTGTTAGGTGTAGTTTTAAGATTAAAATCTAAATTGCAATCATTGGACGAAAGCCATCATCTTTATGGAGTACATTGCATTATTCATCGTGAAGCGCTGTGCTGCAAAGTACTAAAAATGGATCATGTCATGAGTATTGTTGTTAAAAGCGTTAATTTCATCAGGTCTCTTGCATTAAATCACCGACAATTTAATGATTTCTTGGATACAATTGATATTCCTTGTGAGTTGCCTTATTATAGCAATGTCCGTTGGCTAAGTAGGGGCATTGTATTAAAGCGCTTTTTTCATTGCTCGATGAGGTGAAATTCTTTATGGAAATGAAAGATAACAATATACCTGAACTCGGAAATAAAGAATGGATTCAAGATTTGGCTTTTATGGGCGACATTACTAGTCATCAAAATGACCTGAACTTAAAATTGCAAGGAAGAGCAAAGTTAATAACAGAATTTTCAGATAACATCGAAGCTTTTCAAATGAAGCTCGAGCTTTGGAGTAATCAAATGTTGAATAAAAATCTGTCATTTCACTACTCTGAAATCTCTCGCCAATGAGAAAGATATCCCCTTTGAAAAATATAGTTCCATAATTTCTGATTTAAGAAGCGACTTGGAAAAAAGATTCACTGATTTAGTTGAAATAAAACAAAAATTATTATTTTTGTTTTTATCCTTTCTCTGTTAAATTGGACAAAATTCCTGAAGAACTTCAACTTGAAGTAATTGAAATGAAGTTTGATTCTGCTCTTAGGAATAAGTTTTTGGAAGCGATAAATATCCTAAGTTCAAGATTTTTGCTGCCAAAATAATGTCTGTATTTGGCAGTTCATATGTTTGTGAGCAACTTTTCTCTCTTATGAAAATAAATAAATCAAAATATCGTTCGAAACTCACAGACGTGCACCTAAATGCGATGTTGAAAATTGCAACGACAGAGCTCTCTCCTAATTATGACGCTCTGGTTGAACAAAAAAGGATTCAAGTCTCTGGCAGTAAAAGTTAAGGTAAGAATCATTTATTTTTGTTTGCAATTAGGTTTTTTATTAAATTAAGGAATTGATCATACAACATTACAATACCTACAAAATATATTCTTTAATTCTAATTTAAATTATAATCCGGCCCGGAATTAAGATTTATGTTGCTATCTGGCCCGCGAAACAAATTGAGTTTGACACCCCTGCTCTAAATGATAATCATAATTGTTCATATGCGATTATCTATTACCTGGTTACAAATAGAAGTTTATCATTATTTTTTTTCTTATTTTTGTCATTTTTAAAATTATAGAATTTTTTCTTTTCCCCGAATGACCGTATATCCCAACCCATATGCCCGAATTTTAGCAGATTCCCGAATCCAGGTGGGGGGGGGGGGGAGTTCCCCCCTGCCCCCCGCTTCCTATGCCCATGGGGGGAGGTGCTGTTCCGAGCCCTACCAACCCATCTTAAAAGGTTTGTTTCTAGTTCGGGTTTTATCATTATGCGTTTTTATGAAGTGTGAGAGTAAATCGTAGTGCAGAATCTGAGTCCACAAGGCTGGCATTTGAAGATCGATATAAATACAAGGCTACTATTTACGGGAGCTGACCGTATGGAAATTGACACACCAACCTTTAGCTACCGAGGAGAGAAGACTTTAAATAACCCAAGGAAAAACTTTGTATCCATTATTTCCTTGTATTTACATACATCTAAAGGGCATGGACTAAATTTTTTCTATACCCTGTTATTCGTAAACTTGTACGAAGGGCATCGGATCCTGTCTATATTATTTTCAAATTCGTATATTACTGTTCTGACTGTTTTTGTAATACCTTGTCGAGGTTTTTTTAAATTTATGAAACTATTCTTTCTAGCCCGTAATGCCCGAGATTTGGCTATATGAATCCATCTAACATAACTACTGTAGAATGCCTGGTCCAAGCACAGGTACCTTGCCGCGATGACGTCATGAAAGCTAGATCAAACGAGGGAGTTCTTTTATTGGTCTGCGCGAAAGACTCTGGGTGTTTCTACACTGTGGAGAAGAATTCACTCGACTCTGATTGGATCAGACATCATGTAATTAAGGCATTTTATTTTGAACTTTGAAACAGTCCCCTTCGCCAGTAAATCGGGCCTCGGAATGGGTTTTCAGATATGACTTGTAATAGGCGAAAACCTGCCTTATTCAAATGCCGGTCAGACATGTCTGCTGAAAGGTATACGATGTATGTGTGCAAAGATTCATATGAACGAATGTTTGTGCGTGTTAATGTGCCTCTATACGATTGGTATATAACAAACATATTGCATATAACCAAGCTATCACTTCAAAGGTGTCATTGCATTAGGGAGTTTATTCATGCACCTAGCATTTTGCATCCATTTATGGACGTGCCCGTACTTGAGTGTGGTCGGTTTAAGTTAAGCGAAAGATGATGAGAGCGGGCAAACGTCCACGCCAGGCATGCCATCCTCCGAATACCCTTCCTTAATGTTGAAAGAGTCAGAATTTTCCGCTGAGAATATAAATATCATTGCCACCTGAAGAAAGGCGCCGGATTGAATTAAAAAAAAAAAAAATATTGAATCGGGGTTTCTCGTAGGACTAAAACTATATATTACTCGCTATCTCATTAAAGTAATACCTGCAGGTTGGTCCGTAGCCGCGAAAACGCAAGTCTGGCCAGTCTTGATAATAGCCCGGAGCAGCTCTAAAACGCGTCCGTTTGCACCTCCCAGTTGGCAGCCCTGCATGCCTGAGCGGCTCGTAAATTAACAGCAAATCATAGACCAGCTCCCGAGTGACGTCATAAAAAAAGGCGATTTCTATCAGCGGAGAATTGGGACCGAAGAATCGCTAAAGAGCAACGCGGTGCGAATTATCGCCCAAAGTCGTATGTTTATAGCACGAATAGTGTTGGCATAGAATTTTTATATACAGTTTCGAGTAACTGACAGGGCCAGCGCGGGAGGTACTTAAATACTTATAACTCAGTTTATTACCCGCGAACGTAGCACTCAATCATTAGCATAAATAATGTAAATAAGCGTCTAATAAACAGAATGGGTTGGAATAATGAGATATTTGTTCCATGGAACAGTCTCTGGAATATCTCTGTCCGTACGTGTATGTAGCCCAAAAACAACCACTTTTTTTTCTCTCAACCGTTTTAACAATCCAAATTTGCTTGTGAAATTCCTTTGTTAAAACCCTCCCGACCGGCGGAGCTCAGCGCAGCCAAGTCCGAGAATTTAAGACCAAAAATTATAGCAAAATTACAGGGCTGGAGGTGTTGTCGGAGCACTATGTTTGGCAGCCCTGTGCCTCCGAAATATTAACCAGTTTCCGAAGCTGATTCTTTTTATTTTCGCCATGAGGGATAAAACCTTAAAAACGGCACTGTTCTATATTTGCAGCATTGACAAAGACAGTAACAATAAAATTCTCGGGATTTAGTATATGAGATTGTAAAGGCTACCAATATCTCTTCTGGAGAAAGGAGGGGTATAATTAAATACATGATTACAGCTGCGATGTGGGTATCGAAGGCACACACGTATTCAAAACGCTTACACACATGTAAACATGCTTCTTAACTTACCTATACAAAATTCTTTGTTTCTCTGATATTAAATTTAATTAAAACACCAATTACTAATGACCATTAAACCATAATTTATTGGATCAATTGGCAAATCCTATGTGTATAATTGGGTATACAAACACTCACTGTATTAGTACATAATAGAAATAAGTACAGATTATTACTACTGGACTATAACCTCTTTCGATGGACGTCAATGCAATTTAGGAATGTGGTCTAAGGAGCAAAATCAGGGGCGTTTGGGGATGGGGCGATGGTAAGCCATGTTTGTTTTCTTACGTGTGAAACTCCCAGTAAACTTCAGCTTTGCTGATAATTTGCACACGTAATAGGCAGCCCTCTTTAAGGGCATGACCTTATGTTAAGGAAAGGAATGTTATACAAGCTCAAACGTTATGTACTCTTCTCAAGGTATTTTGTACTCTGTATTTTCACACTTTTTATATTTTTTAGATTTTTTCGATGTATTTGTACTCCATTAACTGTGCCATTGTGAAGGTTGTATTCAAATTGTTTTATATGTCCTTGCAAAGACTACATTTTTCTATAAAAAAGAGTAAAAAGTAGTTCTTAAGGTTGTTCTTACAGTGTCCACGAAACGCATCCGATCACCCACGAAATTTGTATTTTTACCCTAAAAAAAAACATATTTAATATTGACTAATATTGAGATAACCTACTAAAAGTGCACTGAAGAACGTACTTTCTTACTGTGAGCTCCTTGATCTTTACGCACCAGTGACCATATATAGTCCCCTATCATAGCAGTGTCCCAGCTTGCATGGTATCTTTTCTCCATTACAGCAATGTCCTAATGGAACCACTCACCATGCTCCTCATTTATCTTTCCTTTGGATTTGGTGAATTGTAGACGCTTCGGCAGGGATTTGATCAAGTTTTGACCAACGTCCACTAATATTTCGTTGTACCATACCTTTATGATGGACTCTTTTAATTTTTCGATGGAGCCAGTGTTTTGGCCTTCAACTTTATTTTTTTATTATTAGCCATAAATTTTCTATTGGATTGAGATCTGGGCTATTACCAGCCAATCCAAAATATTAAATTTATTGTCAGTAAGCTATCTTGTCACAATTTTAGCCTTGTGACAAGGTGCCCCATCATGTATGAATGTTTATGTCTCATGGATTGTCATTACCACCAGAAGTTTCTCCTGTAACATTGCTAAATGACGTGCGCCATTCATAGTTGTGTTATTAGGAAGGAAATATATGCTTCATCTTCCTTAGAAACTGAAACAACCCAAAATCATCACACTTGGAGTGTGTTTCATTGTCTTTTGGGTGTATTTAGGGTCCATTATAGTTTAGACAATGGACCGACGAACCTTTTTACGACAGCTTCTGAATGTTAAAAATGTTGACTCATGGCGAAATAATACTTTTTTTCCACTCGGCAACAGTCCAATGAATGTACTTTTTACAAAATGCGACACGTTCGTTACGCGTTTTTTCATTAATGAATAGTTTCTTTGCATCATGGCGAGATGGTAATCCAAGTTCTTTTTGTAGTCGCTCCTGGATAGTTCGTTCAGAAACATCAGATAATAAATTATTCATATTAAATTTT
This sequence comes from Ceratothoa steindachneri, assembly GCA_963969495.1. Taxonomy (NCBI): domain Eukaryota; kingdom Metazoa; phylum Arthropoda; class Malacostraca; order Isopoda; family Cymothoidae; genus Ceratothoa; species Ceratothoa steindachneri. The sequence goes on along the minus strand of OZ018320.1, from coordinate 141,012,902 downwards.
AGTTCTTTTGCAATTATTGTTGGATTATTCTCCACTAAACGTTTTATAAGCAAGTCTATTCGTAAACTTGTTTTCTTCGGTCTACCAGATCGTTTTTTAGGTACTGGTGTAGATAGGCTAACATTGTTTTTATCACGCGAAACCCATAAATTAACAGTAATTTGGGCTATGTTTAATTCATTAGCTGTCTGTCTCTGAGATTTCCGACATTTATGAAGAGCAACAATAGCACTTCGACAATCACTCTCGATTTGTTTCTTAGCACACATTAGAATTAAATTTTATTTAGACCATTTTTTGTAAAAAATCACAAAATAATAACGAAATGGTAAAAAACCTGAAATCGGATAAATTTGACGCACGTCCACACACAATCAACGCTATCACAATACTAACTTAAGATTGCATTGAAAAGCTGTCATATCAGAGCGTTATAGGAAAGCTACCACATGTCGATAGAACAAATAGAAAGTAAATCATGCGTCTGTGAATATCATTGAAAATAATCAAAATTTTGAGGCTGATCGGGCACAGTAAAATGCTGGAGTTATAAGTAGTGAAAATGCGTGGTATATACATAGTCTGAGGGGTCAAAAGAAGAGGTTATTCTTAGGGTGCTAGTGTCTAGTAGAGTATCTATAGTACTAGCGGAATCATTATGGATTTTTACCAAAATTTGACTTTTTTTTTACAAAAAAGCTAGTGAAACCAATTTCATTGATTACAAATGGATTTATTTTATACACCAATTCCGAGCAACTATTTAGCTTTTATTTTCAAAAGCCTTAGGTTACTTTATGAGTATAATTGGTAACACTGAATGAACAACACTACATTGAGCCATTTCAATGACGTCACATCCAGTTGTTTGTGTAAGTCAGTTGGTATCTTGGTTTTAGAGTGCAAATAGGATGTTTTCTCTTATTATATTAACTTGTGATTGTTAACAATAGTGTTTTTGTGTGTTTCAAATAGTTTATTAGTTATTTTGATTGTTTGAATTTGTGTGTTTCAGGTATTTTCTTTTAGCTATTAATGAATTAAACCAAAATAGGTAAACAGAGTGATTTGAGTCTTCGAAAGATTGGACAAATAAAGGTTTTAATGAAATAAACTACACTATCAGAAAGAAATAGCAAAAACGTAGGTGTTTCAATCCAAACAGTCAGTGTTATTTAGACAAATAAAGTGATAACGGTCAAGGTTTAAACTCAAAAAGGGTTGGAAAATGTGGTTTAAAACGAAAAACAACTCAAAGAATGGATATAGAATTAATACAACAAGCCTTTAAGAACAGAAGAACATCTTGCAGGAAGATTTCTATTGAGCTGACAGCAAAGGATGTTAGTCTTGAACAAAGAACATTGAATGACCGGTTTTTGAAAGCTGGATTGAAATCACATCGCCCAAGAAAGAAGCCTCTAATCACGACAACAATGACGAAGGCACTCTATTCCTAGGCAAAGAATCACCTTGAGTGGACTTCAGAACAATCAGGAAAGGTAAGAATGACACATCTAGCTAACCTAACCAACTAGTTGCCTACTAACTTTAACAGTGCCGCATTTTGTAATGGCGCCAATCTTTTCAAACCATAAAGTTTATTTGATGATTAATTACTTCATGGCCTTTTCTAATACTTCTATGGCTGTTCAACTACTTATGTTGTATTTTCTATATTGAAGGTAGTTTTATATGACGAATCAACCATTACAGTGCTAGATGACCGCATACAGAGTGTAAGAAGGCGGCGTGGAGCAGAATTTATGGCTGAATGTCTGAGGAAAAGAGTAAAATTTTGAAAGAAAATCATGGCGTTGGGAGCCATTTTGGTGCATGAAATAAGTCTTTTGCACATTATTGAAGAAACTATAAACCAGGAAAAGTATATTGAAGTTCCTAAAGGTCATTTACTACCTCAAATAAGAGAATGGTATGGCAACAAACCTTGGATATTCCAATAAGACTCGGCCCCATGTCATACAGTAAAATCAGTTAAGCCATGGTGTTCACAAAATGGAGTTCAGCTCCTTGCATTGCCCTGAATTTCCCCGGACATGAATCCTATTGAGAGTTTATGGTGTGTGCCGAAAGATAAAATACAGAGCCCATTACGACCATCAGCAACTTATATGCTGTTTCATTGAAGTTTGGTTCAGATCTAAGCGAATCCAGGAAATGTGCAAAACATTGATCAATGCCATTCCAAGACGTGTTAAAGCATTCATGGATGGTAAGGGTGGCCAAACTGCTTACTGATAAATGTAGAAGACTTAACACTCTGACAATGTGTAAAAATAAATTTATTTACCATCAATAAAATTAGTTTTATTCGCATTTTTGTAGAAAAATGTCATTTTTTTTAAAAATCCATAATAATTTCGCCATTACTGTAACTCTCCTGGATGCCATCCGTTCTTAGTTTTCCTCTGCAACTTCATTTTCATCCACTTTTTGCCATTTATATGCCACCTCGACAGTTTTATCTAGTACCCCCTGTAGCTATGCCACATCTTTCGTAACAACGACAGTTTCAATAACTTTGTGGCATCAGCGAATTTGGAAATTTTGCTACTAATTTCTCTGATGACAAGTAGCTAAGAAAGAGAACAGTTTTTTACATGCGCTGAGGCCATTCGACATAGATAAGGCCTTTTTTAAAATGTTGCGTTAGAGGATAAATGACAGACGAAATTTTGCGTATGTAATTATAAGGTCTACTTACATAAAACGTCGAAATTATAAAACCCATAACAAATTAAACGGCCAAGTTATAATGCTGGTTACCTTAAAATAGGACCATTGAGTGTTAATTTCGGAAGACCTCAAATTGTCAAGGTGTTGAATCTTCAAAGAGAGCTAGCAGGGATATATTGAGATGTGATTTCATTTTCAAGTCAGAAGATATATTTCTGTCTGTATAGACCCTTGGTTAAATGTATAAAGCATCTCTCATAGATTTCTATACAGGGCGACCCTAAAAAACGGGCCTGGACACACTTTTTGTGATATATCCTTCATTCATTCACTAATCACCCTTACTTTGCAGTACATGACAGAAGCAACGCCTGTGAACAAAACTAGATCTTAATAGGAGCTCCAGCAAATAATATACTGCGTCAAACATTACTACAAGACCGGCTGGGTCAAGAAAGTGAAGGACACTTTCGTGCATCAGGTTGAATGTGAAAAAGCCCCCTCCAAGATCAGAATTCAGGAATGGGTGGACCACTTTGAGAACTATGGGACAGTGGAGAACTTCAATGCAGCCAGTAACAACCGTCCAAGTCATTCAAGACGCCCCAGGAAGCGTACAGCTGAGCTGGTAGAGAGTGTGAGAGAGTCAGTTCAGCAGAGTCTAAAACGCTCTGCGCGCAAGAAAAGTCTGTCCCACGGTATATCCCGTGAGACTGGCATGAGAATGCTAGTAATGGATGTAAAGGCATACCAATACAGACAAAGCAGACCCTTACAGCCTCAGACAAGGAGCATAGAAAGGCTATGGCAGTCAAGATACTGGAGAAGATTCAGGAGAAGCTCACTTCTATCTTGAAGGAAAGGTAAACTCGAAGACAAATCTCTTCTGGGGGACCTACAGACCAAATGAGGTAGCCACCAAGCCTCTACACTCCCCTAAGAGCACGGTATGGACTGCAATCTTAGCCAGAGGCATCATCGGACCCTTCTTCTTCGAGCAATCTGACGCGAAAGTGACAGTAACTAAGAAGCGGTATGTTCAGATCCTCAAAACCTTCAAGAGGTAACTGCAGACCCTGTTCCCGTCGCTTATGGGGAAATTCTGGGTCTAGCAAGATGGAACAAGCTCTCACACCTCAAACCTGTCCCGAGACTGGCTAAAAGAGAAATTTGGTGGCCGTATGATCAGTCTCAAGACTAATTTTGAGTGGGCACCTCACAGCCCAAACCTTAGTCCCCCAGATTTCTTTCTCTTGGGCTACCTTAAAGACAGAGTGTACGCATGGAGACCAAGCACCACCACGTAACTCAAGGAAGCCATCAGGGAGGAGATCAGAGCCATTAGTCGGTCGGTTTGTAAGGACGTCATGTCAACTTTGTGCTGCACCCCAAGAAAGTACAGAGCTAAATGGAGATCAACTGGAACACGTGCTTTAGAATAAAGAAGAAGAGTCCAAAGACTCATGTTTTGATACGATGTTTATAAACACAATAAACAAGTTATCACCAAAGTTTCATTCAATCCTTGCAGGTTATTAAGAATAGAGGCCTATCGAAAGTTGGGGCCCGTTTGGGGGGGTAGGGGGAACCCTGTATTTAATATATTCAATCAAACTTCTTAGAATTTATTATTTTATTCATAAATATGTATGATAATGTGAATTTTGTTTATATTTTTGAAATATTAAGTAGTTTACTAATTGGTGTGTAATTAATAAAATAGTATTATTTTAAAATCAGAAGACGGGACGATTGAAACAGAAGAAAGAAGAATAGAAGAAATATTTAGACGTTATTGGGAAAGAATCTTTAACTAAAGAAGAAAACGAAGATTTTGATATAGAGTTCAAGAACAATAATATTATTGACAAGCTTAACACAAAAATACATAGGACCGACCCTCACCACCAAGTGGATAGACAGCGCGACGAAGACGCTAAGGTCACCAAAGAGGAACTACTTAGCGCAGTCCGTTCATTGGGTCAGAAAGCGTTAAACTAGGCTTACCAAGCTAAACTTCGAAAATGCACCAGCCAACGCCATCGAAGGAATGAGACGAATATTTAACGCATGTCTAAATACGGGGAACTTTCCAGATGCTTATAAAACGGCAAAAATGATTTCGGGGGCCAATGCATGAAAAGGACCCAACGATGAGAGAGAGCTACCGGTCAAATTTACTTCTAGAATTTTGCAGGAAGATCTCGAGAAGACCTTTAACCAAAGACTGGCGTCTTACCTGGAGGAGAACTCCCTTTACAACCCGAATCAATTCGGGTTTATAAAAAAGCGTAGTACGGAGATGGCGATAAATGTCATCACAGAAAAGCTTGCCCAAGCCAGACGGGAAAGTAGCTACGTGGACATTATTTTTTGGGATGTGTCAAAGGCGTTTGATAAGATGTGGCAGAGGAGAAGGCAATTTAAGATCTTGCGGCTAGGCCTAAGTGAAAACTTAGAAAGAACTTTGTGACTATGTCATGGAGAGAGCGGCGTATTATATCAGTTTAGTGTGCATGGATGGACCGAAGTTTCCGCTCAATGCGGGCCCCCGCAGTGAAGGGGGCGGGGGTCAGTCCCCCACTCTCTACTCGATATACACCACAGCTGTCCCGGCTTCTGCGAGCCCCCTTCCCTGCCCTATCACTCAATACGCTGATGATTTCCGTCAGATAATCACTTGTCCTTGGAGGAATTCACTCATGCAAGCTCGTATGGCAGCGGCAGAAATCGAGAGATTTGACAACTACGAGGCAGAATGGAAAATTCGAACGAAACAAGAGAAATTCAAAGTAGTTCTCATTGGCAGGAGTCTATTCTCAGATGTCAGGGGGAAGTGATAGACGCTATCCCTACACCACGCAGTGCAATGTACTCGGAATGAAGATTACTTCATTCGGCTAGAGGAATCACGTTGATGATATAATTTCTAAAGCCTCGATAGCAGTCAGGACTCTCTATATGTTTAGAAATCTCCGTGAAAGCAACAAGAAAACGACCGACAATGCAATTGTAAGATCTACATTGCTGTAACCCGCTTCCGCCCTCTATTGTGCCTCGAAGACACAAAAGAGGAGACTACAAGCAATCCAGAATAATTATGTGTACCTAATTACGAGTACACACAGGCGATAAATAAGACACCAGAAAGAGCTACACAGGGAAGCGGGAATAAGTGCCATTAACAAAGTCATAGAAGAACGGACATGGAATATGCAGGAACTGGTTAATCAAGAACTGAATGAGAAAATCATTCAAATGATTAGCCAGAACAGAAGAGCTGTAAGTCGTGCAAAATTTTCAAGCTCTGCTAACCTAGTGGCTGGCAGAGACGAAATGCCGTTCTACAAATGAAAATAATGTAAATTATAAAAAAATATGACAACGAACCAATTAAGATACAACAACTCCAGATCATAAACAATCACCAATTTTGCGAAATACTCATTGAACAGGACGCATTTAAACCATACGTGACGTGAAGAAAGAAGAAAGACGAGAAGAAACAGAAAACACTAAATTACACAGTACATAATAAATAAAATACTATGAAAACTAAACGCAAAATTTAAAGTAATTTATTACAAAAACAACAGTAAATGAGCATAAAATATCTCCCAAAACATTAAGATGATTAAGACAAATGGCTGGAACGCCATAAAAAAAGTAAAATCTATAACACAAAAATGAAGACACACGGCAAGAAAATAATGAAAGCCATAGGCCTGACGACCAGGCGCCGAGTATCTCTCTGCAACCTTCCCACGCTACTTCCCACATCACCGCTTTTATCTCTGTCTATCTATTCACATACCTTTGTCCCCTATATGCAGATACTCGCTTAAACACATTGGTAATTTGTAACCAATATTTCTTATGTTTCACCATAAAATTATAACTATTCTGAATTCAATATCGTTATAAATAAGTAATATACAACTAAATTTAAAGAAATTTGAGACACACAAACAGCAGAAATCCAAATTTTCCATAGCTAAGATATACTGTCTGTCGTGGTACACCACTCTATACCATAGACTGCTCCTATATTATGTAAGGAAGGGGGGGTGACTTAATCACCTACTGCAACGCGAACCGTTGAAGGACTGTTCGCAGGGATTAACGACCGACTAGGAGGTCACACTTGAGGCTTTGTGTTTCAAATCCCTAATAATCAGACAGAGTGGTTGGCGAGATTTACTTGAATAGGCCGAGAGTATCGTTCAAGGTTAGTTAAATATAAAACAACAAAATATAATTTCATTTACAAACATCAAAATAAAATAATAATAGGCAAAAGGGAATTATTTAAATTAAAATAGTCTCTTGAAAATTATTATGAAGAAGGATTCTCAAATAGAATTAATTGATTAATGTTACTAGGCTCAGATTAAAAGGGGAAACCTGACAATACGATGACTTCGAGGAAGGTCCTTCTTGCAATGAGGCGAGTGGGGTACGATCCGATGAGGCAGTTGGGGTACGATCCGAACCAACCTGCTGATGAAGATATCCATTCTTCAAAGATGATGTTCGACGGGGAATTTGGGAATTCTGATAATTCCACTAAAAGAGGAAACTTTTTTTCCTCAAAAGTAATTGATGGAGATTTTCTTCGGTTAGATTAAACGAAGCGAGACTTTTACGCAAATTCAAAGGCTTGCCGTTCACAGAAGCTACCAATTGACGGGTAGAATCACGGCAGAGAAAAATCTTGCTGTCTGACGATCGCTCACGGGACTTACTTAGACTTGAGACGATGATGATAGCCTTGAGGTGCGGGCGGGGGGAGGGGCTTGGGACGAGTTCACAGGATTGGGAATTATTTTCCCAATGCTCTCAGAAGTCGAAAACTCGTGAATGTTCGAACACGAAAGAACGTCGTCCACGGCGGGTTACCATCGCACGTGGTCTCCAATAAGTTGGGGGTGGGTGGCGCTCAGAGGTTGTTCTTTTACATCCCTTCCTTCCATACGATGGAACTTTTCTGAGAGAGAGGGAAGAACAAGGGACATTGCAAATTTAGATAAGAGGAATTATTATTAAGGTGTCAGCCTGATAAAAAAAAGGGTGAACCTGACCTGTATTCGACAGGCTTACAAAAAGGCCAGGATATTGATATGAGCAAAAATTAATGTAAATGGGTCGACAAAATAATTACATTTAAATTAAGGAACAAAATTAGAACTTTGTCTAAAAGGGTACTGGAACAACAACACACAAAAAAACTATATTAAATAAGTATCTACAGGGACCATAGATATACGTGCAGAGTTAAAAAAAAATATAATATATACATGATTAGCTGACGTGTTTACAGGCGACCTATAATTTAGTGGATTAGCGAGCATTGTCAGCTAATGGATTCCGGCTAAGATTATCAGGTATACAATTTCGGTACCTCATATATACCAAACTTTAAACTGATATTGTTGGACTATCAAAAACCATCGCATTATACGTCCTTTCTTGCTCTTAGTACGACAAAGGGCGATGGTCAGTCTCGACAATGAACTATTTCCCTATTAAATACATGCTAAACTTGGTAATACTCCATACTATAGCTGAAGCTTCCTGTTCTACTACTGAGTAATTACGTTCATGGGGCAGTAGATTTCAGCTCGCGTAAACCACAGGGTGGCTTTCACCTTCGTCGGAGTATTGGAGCAGCACGCATCCAATTCCTTCGTCACTCGCATCCGTCCGAAAGCCGAAGGGTTTGGAGGGGTTAAGGAGCCTAAAAATGGGGGCAGACGCTAGCTTGTCCTTGAGCTGCTGGAACCTGGCTGTAGCTTCGGGATTACATGAAAGATGATCTGTGGATCACTTCTGAAGGAAGGCACTTAAAGGGCCGGAAATAGAAGCGGGGTTAGGGATAAATCTACGTTAAGAGGAGTCCGATCCCATGAATGACCTCAGGTGTTTCTTCATGCGGGGAAGTGGCATCTCGACAATGGCTCTGACCTTTTCGTCCTGGGGGCCCATCCGATATTTTGAGCGAACAGGCTCTTGAGTAGTAGGGACGATGTTATGCTAAAATTGATTGGATCAACCTGGGGTCGCTGAGATGATATCTTCGAATCCATTTTGAAACTGCTGCAGCTGACTCTTTTGAAGAGGCGCTAGCCTGGGCGAGACATCTAGTACGGGGGATGATGATTCCGGGGGGCCAGGTAAAGATGAGATAGGGTAATCACCATCTTGTTCAATGCATACTACTTGCACGACATAGGGGGAGGACTCTTCATCGAGGGCCACAATATTGTTGATACACGCACGGTGGTGATATTTTTTTTACATATTGATGCGGAAAACCCTATCTCCAGAGGGGATTCGAATCAGGTAATCCACTGATCCTTTTACCTCTAGAACGGAAAAGGGGCCCTTCCACTGGCTCAGAAGTTTGCTACTCTCAGTGAGAAGTAGCAACAGCACCTGCTCGCCAGGCTTAAATCTTCTTTCCTTCGCCTTTAAATCGAAATAAGTTTGATACTTCTCAAAATTTACCTCAGCATTTTGGTACGCGAAATCGGCACAAATCTCGAAGCGTTTTCGGAGGTCTGAGAGGTACGAATAGGAGGATTGGATTTCGTTATCCAGACGGGGATCGGTGAAAAGTTCATTTAATATAGCAAAGGGGCCTCGAACATTATGGCCATACAGTAATTCGAAGGGAGCGAATCTTAGAGTCCTATGGGGGATTTTACGATAAGCAAACAGTACCACGGGTAAAAGCCAGTGCCATTCTCGGGGCTTATCTATACACAATTTTCTGAGGATTGCTTTCAATGTGCTATTTAGCTATTCGCAAACTCTGTTTGTAGCTGGGTGGTACGGGGTGGTAAACAGAGGTTTTACCATGAGGAGCTTTCCGACATACTCCATAAGCTCGGAGGTAAATTGTCTTCCTCGATCCGACAATACCTCTAGGAATTCCTACCCAAGAAAAATGGAAATGAGGGCTTCTGCGCACGAAAGGGTATCAATGCGCTTAAGGGGAACTGCCTCAGGAAAACGGGTAGCGAAATCTACCAAAGTAAGGACGTAACTGTGTCCTTCACTAGACAGGGGATGAATTGGGCCAATAAGATCAATGGCCACACAAGAAAAAGTTTCCGAGATGATCGGGCTTTTTTGAAGGGGGGCTGGCTTGACGCGCCCTTTCGTGGATGTCATTTGGCCGGCATCACATGATTTGCAGTACTCTGCAATTTTTCTGGCCGCACCTGGCCAATAAAAATACTTAAAAACCCTCTGAGATGTTTTATTATGACTAAAATAACCAGAGAATAAACTATCGGGATAAATCTGGAGGACTAGGGGTACGTGAGAGCGGGGAACACACAAGGTGTGTGTTTCAGGTTCGGTTCCGTCGAACATTTACGATGAAACAGCTCATCTTTGACACGGTAGAGATGCTTTTCCACCACGGGAAGACTCTTACTCTTGAGTCCTGGCTTTCTCCCAAAGGGGAAGGAGAGTTGCGCATCCATTCTGGCGAGGGCAAAATCCTCGTTTCGGAGGGTCTCCATCACTGGATCGACTGGGTTTCTCAAAGGAACTGGTTCCAGGAAAGCATTGGTTGTGCTATCGGTCTACTTGTAACTTGGGGACTCTGACCAATCAGTACAGAGCAAAACTTCGACCCAACCAGTTAAATACTCACATTCTATGTGGCATTTTATAATAGGGAGACGATTCGCTCGGCCGAGGTAATCATGGACCACTGCAAACTTTTAGTGGTCAGGACCGAGTGGAGGAAGTAAATTCTTGGATACCACGATTCATGTGCATTGTGCACCCAGTGTCACGTACAAGGGTGGACACACGGTATCCGTTCACGACTCCATTTTTAAATTTCAAGCCACCGGGAGAGCTCTTATTAAAGAGAAAATTTACTTGGTGACTGGAGTTGTTGGTCGACGAGAGAGACGTAGTGGTATCTTGAAGAAACAGGAGAGGAGCAAGAGTGGCACTAACTTGGTGTACCTGATGGGAGGACACTATTATAAATTGAGAGTTTTGAGGATAGTTCGTGCGTACGTGACCTCCTATTCCGCACGTAAACCAGATTATCTGCTTTCTGGGGAATAACGACGTGAGGGGAGCGGTAATTATGGGCTTAATGTATCTTGGTTGCGAAGGAGGGAGGTTCCTATGTTTTGTAGGGTTCTTGAACTTTCACGAATTTAGGGGTATTTCTTGGAGAGGGCCTGGAGTTATTAATATTAAACTTGGCAGGAGACAGGGGGGGGGGCTTCTTATTAACTTTAGGGTACAAGTTATAGCTGCTTGCGTAAACATCAGCCTCTTCTAGGCATTCCTTGAATGTAGAGTAGCGCTTGTCCTTAACGAAGGCATGGATTTCATGGGTCAGGGAAGCTAAAAATTGATCTATTAGGACGAAGTCCAGAAGGGACTCGTACTCTTGGGGGAGTTTACACGCATCTGACCAGATTGGAGATGTTTATGGAGGTTGTACCCAAAATGGGGAAAGGTCTGACCGGGGCGGATCTTTTCGTGACGGAAACAGGCACGATAGAAGTCTAGGGGCATATTTACGGCATCTATGAATTTAGACTTGAGGGTAGAGTAGTCCACAGTGGACTCTTAGGGAAGAGAAATGAATATGTCTCTCAAATGTGAGTTTAGGAGGGGGAGCAATTTTGCAACACCATCTACCTCGATGTCCCAATTGTTGATTTCAAAAATCAACTGATGTGGACTGTCAGAACCCGGTTAGGACTGTCAAGAACACGGTTAGGACGGGTTAATCTTTCTAATTCGGTTCGGGACTAACTCAAATATTCCGGCAAATGGAATACACAAACACAAAGAACGGGTCCCAACTAATAAACTAAATTTTAAATAGTTAATAGACTAAAGTTCCCGTGATCTAGAACTAACTTAACGTACTTCGGCCAAAATAGAAAAATAAAGAAACTTCAGTAATGAGAGGAAACTACTAAAACTCAAAGGGGATGTAAATCAACTAAACTGATTTACTATGTAATAGACCTCACACACTTGACACTAGTTTATATAATAAAGAAGTAATATATTTATATGTATATATATATATATATATATATATATATATATATATATATATATATATATATATATATATATATCGTGGTAAACCATAGGCTACTCCTATATTATGTGGGGGGTGACTTAATCCCATACTGCAACGCAAACCGTTGAAGGACTGTTCGCAGGGATTAACGACCGACTAGGAGGTCACACTTGAAGCGTTGGGTTTCAAATACTTAATAATCAGACACAGTTCATAAATGTTTGGTGAGATTTACTTGAATAGTCCGAGAGTATCGTTCAAGGTTAGTTAAAGATGAAACAACAAAATATAATTTTATTTACAAACATCAAAATAAGAATAATAATAGGCAAAAGCAAATTATTTAACTTAAAATAGTCTCTTGACAATTATTATGAGGAGGGATTCTCAAATGGAATTAATTGATTAATGTTACTAGGCTCAGATCAAAAGCGGGAACTTGACAATACTAATTATGAAGGTGGTTTCAGTCTTATGGGTCGATGACTTCGAGGAAGGTCCTTCTTGCGATGAGGGAAGTGGGGCACGATCCGACAATGAGGCAGGTGGGGGCACGATCCAAACCAACCTTCCGATGAAGATAGCCAATTTTTAAAGATGATGCCCGACGGGGAATTTGGGAATTCTCGTAATTCCACTGAAAGAGGAAACTTCTTTTCCTAAAAATAACACAGGAAAACAATTTCCATCACATTTTTTGTTGACTTAGATTTATCTGCCAATTTTAATTCGTTTTTTATGCTAATTTCAAATATATAATCCATTTTTACCTGCATGCTATAGTTATTCTGTAATTTATATTTTCTCGTTTCCCCGAAAACTGCCCTCCGGACCGACAAAGAGGGTGCTTGTAAAAAGCAAATACTTCACAGTACATAGTAGAAATATAGTAATAAGTGTTATTGTGCAAAATATTGACATTATTGTGTCTTTTTTCAGGTCTCATGTTAGGGTGATGGCCTCGTCAAGAGGAAATTGCGTTAATGATACAAACACCTTCTGCTACATATGTGGCTGCTATATGCTAGTTTATGAAAGGCGCAATATATCAAACTTTGTGATCCGCACTTATAAGGCATATTTTGATTTTCCTCTTGGCGATCAGGATAAGAATTGGGCCCCACATGCTGTTTGCCATAGTTGTGTGGAACATCTTCGTGAGTGGACTAAAGGAAAGAGAAATGGTCTTCCTTTTGGAATCCCCATGGTGTGGCGAGAGCCAATGGATCATGTATCGGACTGTTATTTCTGTCTGGTGAATACTTGAGGGATTGGCAAGAAAAATCGGCACAAGGTCGACTACCCCAACATTCCCTCGGTGATTCGGCCAGTACCTTATTCTGAGTCTTTACCAGTTCCAATTTTCAGTGGATATGCTTCTTCCGATGATGAAAATGATGTACCTGATATGGACGTCTACGGAATGGATTCAGAGTCTGCAGATTCATCATCAGATGGTGAACAGTCATTAGCTACTTACTGTTTCAATCAAGAGGATTTGAATGATTTGATACGTGATTTGGCGCTGTCCAAGAAAGCTGCATAATTTTTAGCCTCCAGGTTGAGTGAAAGACATATGCTTGACAGGTCGGTTTCTTGTATTATATTACCAAACAAGGGAGGGAACATTTGTTAAGTATTTCTCTGAGGACAAACAATTTGTATACTGCCACGATGTTTCTGGTCTGTTTACCGAGTTGGGTCTTGGCACCAATAGCGCTGCTGAGTGGTGCCTGTTTTTGGATAGCTCCAAGCATAGCCTCAAGTGTGTCCTTTTTCATAATGGCAATAACTTTGGTGCAGTTCCTCTCGGTCACTCTGTCCATCTGCGAGAAATACATGATGACATAAGAATGGTCATTGATTTACTCAAGTACCATGACCACAATTGGATAATATGTGCAGACCTTAAGATGGTCAACTTCCTCCTTGGCCAGCAGAAGGGATATAAAAAGTTTCCATGTTATATCTGTATGTGGGACAGTCGAGCCCTGGCAAACACTGGTCCCCAAAAGATTGGCCAGTTCGGGAAACTTTGGAAGCAGGAATGCCAAACATTGTTAATGAGCCAATCGTAAGTCGAGAGAAGATCGTTTTCCCTCCACTTCATCTCAAACTGCTGGAGTTAATGAAGCAGTATGTCACGTCGCTGAGAACTGACAATGATTGTTTTCAGTACATAGTATCGGCGTTTCCTGCTTTGTCATACGAAAAACTAAAAGCAGGAGTATTTGATGGTCCCCAAATCCGAAGACTTCTGAGTGATTCTAGATTCGAAAACACCACGAATAAAAAAGAGAAGGCAGCCTTGCTCTCATTTTCTGCCGTTGTTCGTAACTTTTTAGAAAACAAAAAAGCGCATAACTCCCAGGATCTGGTTACTAATATGCTTTTAGCATATCGTGATCTGGGATGCAACATGAGTGTGAAGCTGCATTTCCTAAATAGTCACCTCAACCGATTGCCAGAGAATCTGGGAGCCGTGAGCGACGAACAAGGAGAATGATTCCATCAGGATTTGATGACGATGAAAGAGCGCAACCAAGGTCACTGGGATAGACACATGATGGCGGATTACTGCTGGACGATTAGAAGAGATCAGCCAGAGAAGACTTACAAGATAAAAAGGTACAAACGCAAATTTTTGCCCGATTAAAATCAAGGAGAGGTCCTCCAGCCTGATGTACGTTCATTAATAAATAAGCATCTGTTTAGTTACAGTATTTGTAATCCTAATGTGTAATTCAAGTTTCTTCTCATATGCAATAAAATGTTTGTGCAAAAAAACCTGCTTTACTATAAATAACGCAAAAGGATGATTCAAAATTACTTTAGGGCCTGATAATAGGCGTGATAAATAAAAATTATTGTATAATATTAGTTATTAATATTACGAAAAATATGTAGCATTTAAAGAGAATCTGATTTCAGATTTGAATTCAGTATGCTCAAATTAGGTATGAAAATGTACTTTTGTCAATTCACCAAATACATTGTTCCCCAGTATAATCGATGGAGATAATCTTCGGTTAGATTAAACGAAGGGAGACTGTTGCGAAAATTCAAAGGCTTGCCGTTTACATAAGCTACCAATTGACTGGGGTAGAATCACGGCAGAGAAAATCTTGCTGTCTTGATCGCTCACGGGACTTACTTAGATTTGAGACGATGAGGACGGCATTGAGCTGCGAGCTGGACTCTTCGAACTATAGAATAACCCGAGTATTTGGATGCTCGATTCTGAGGGGGAAGGGGGAATTTGGAGAAAGGAGACACAATCTCCAGACATCTTAATTAGGAGGCGGAGTCGATTCACCATTTAGCAGCGAGGTGCAAGACAGAGCAGCTCTTTCTCGCCTAGTCACCGTGGGGGATGGGGGGACGCTTGGGACGAGTTCACAGGATTGGGAAATATTTCCAATGCGCTCAGGAGTCGAAAACTCGTGAATGTTCGAACACGAAATTACGTCGTCCACGGCGGGATACCATCGCACGTGGTCTCCATAAATTAGGAGAGCCGTGGGGGGAGGGGGGTCAGAGGTTGCTCTTTTACACTGTCCAAACTACTATAAAACGATAACATAACCACGGGAGGACATTAGCAGGACCTTGGCAATTATATCATTCGAAAGAGAATGTAAACACCATAAGGGTTTCAAATTTCGTTAGAATCGGCCAAACAGTTATGATGTTATTGCCAAAACAAAATAATTCCGGGGCTAACTTTGAGAGGACTTTGGCAATTATATTATTTGAAAGAGAATGTAAAACAATATAATATTTTCAAATTTCGTTAGAATCAGCCGAATAGTTATGATGTTATTGCTAAAAAAATAATCCCTAGGTTTGCTTTTTAATGGAGTTTGAAGATGTGGTTGGTATTTTTAATGTCGCTTCATAAATTCAATCCTTTCCATCTTGAACATTAGCTATTTGCTCTTCATTTTCTTCAGGAGAGGAAATTATTTTAATGGCATTGAAACATTAGCCTACTTATAGTTAAGCACCTCTTCTTCGTTCACCTTATTGTCGCTTTTACTTATTGACTTGTCTATTTTACTTGAGGTAATCTCGAAAAGAAGCTCGATGTGGTCTAAAAGAAGTAATTATTTTTCTCTGACTTTTAATGAAATCAAGTTCCTTCACCCAGATCTTCATCTTCATAGGGAATATAAATTAATTTGAGCTTCGTTTTTGTAACCAGGGCAGCCGAATTCACAGCCAAAAACAATTTTACACTTGCGCATGTAGATATCAACAGGTTATCTAGTTTTGTAATGAAAGTGTCTTATGCCTGTAGCTCTTCCCTCCCAAGGGATATGTCTTTGGCCTGCTCCCAGTTCTGTTGGATCTATTTAAGATTGTGACTTTTGAATTTACAACGGGGGCTAGAAAAGAACTGTTCCCTCGTTCCCACTTTTCAACCACTTTAAGGTAAATATCCTTTGCAATATTGGCTGCTGGGTAGTTTCTCACATCCATATTTCAGAACGTCAACCAGAGTTTGGAATTAAGATGGTAACAACTCTTATATTTTCAATTTAGGTGTTTAAATGTGTGAATATCGCCAGTCTTCTCCTAATTTTAAAAGCGATTGTAGGAAAAATTCGGCTGGTAAGATGGTAGTACTGAAGGCCACGTGATTTTCAGCACACTAATGAATATGTTTCAAATGGAGAAATAAAAAAAAAAGTGAATTAGATATAATTATTAATATAATAATAGTCATTTAATTCCCCAAGATGTCAAAAATAAGTCCAAACTTTTAAAGGTAGAATAAGCACTCGTATATAATTCCGTTGTGACCCACGCCAAAAAGGGGCATTCCTCCGCGCCCGCTTGTCGCTTCATTTTCCCGCATCCAGGGAGGCAAGTGAAGGTCAGGGAGCTCATATCTGACCTACAACATAGAATATATATATATATATATATATATATATATATATATATATATATATATATATATATATATATATACACTTCATTATTAAACTGGTCTCAGGTGTGGGGTTTTAAGGTTTTATAAAAGGGTATTAAAGGCTTTTATAAAATTGTTGGATCTGGCTATTAAGGAAACGAGAAACAATAATTTTCTTGCCGGGCTACTTACCTAAGTTTGATACACGATCTCAGTGACTATTTGAATTTATTTACTCTTGTGACTGTGCATCACTAGCTTTCTCAAGCGGAGTTATATTTCTTTCGGCTTCGTATACTCTGCCATTTGAAAGATTCATTAAGAATTGTATTGTTCGGTTTTATTTGGCGTACTTAAGGGGTAGGCACCGAGGCTTTTCGTCTTAATCACATAATTCGTATGGTGCGAAATAAGTGAGTTCTTTCGCGTGTATTTTTTTATTTATTATTGGGTCAAGTAAAACCCAGTTGCACTTCCATCAGTGTTTCTAAGTGCTTTTAAGTAAAACACGATTAATTCGGGTTCGACAAACCCGCTACATTCTTTTGTTGTGCGTTAATTTTTTTAAGTGTGAACAGTTGATACGACAGCATGTCTTCATTCGAAACCCTCAAGGCAAAAGGAGAATCTCTGGGTCTGACTGGAAAAGACCTAATGTCCTATATTCAAGAAGAAGAGAGAAAAGAAAGAGTGGAAAGAAGAGAAAGGGAAGAGAAAGAACAAGAAAAGGAACGAGAAAGAGAAGAAAAGGAAGAAAGGGAGAAAATTCGTTTGCACGAATTAGAAATGACAAGGGCAAGGAACGAAACACTATCTATCAATTCAGGGACTGGGATACAAAAACCCGCATCTATCAAATTGTTGCCTGCCTTCAAGGAAGGGGAAGTCTTCGATTCATATCTAACCCACTTCGAAATTATCTTTGAAGTAAATCACTGGGACATCGAACCAGAAGGCGTAGCTAAATTGTTGCCCCTACTAAACACCTGACTAAGGGATATATCTTTATTTCACTCCTGTCAGAGGCAACTATGGATTAGTCCACATTGAGGGCCAAGTTATTTGCCTCTTAGAACATCACCCCAGATTTTTATCGCATGAAGTTTAGACATTGCCACATTCAGCCAAATCAGACCATCCGTCAGTTCGGTTATACCTTGCGACGACACCTAAATTTCGGGCTTGACGCATCCAAAGTGCCCCATGACTAAGATGCTTTGATCGATTTCATCCTTAAGGATCAACTCTTGGCGTCGCTCCCATCAGAAATAAAATCATCCGTCAATGACAGGAGATTCATCACTTTTAAAGAATGCGTAGAAGAAGCTGATGTCTACGCAGCAAGCCACAATTGTTACGCAGAAAAGAAAGAAAATGGAACCATCCTCTCCCAAATCTAAGGTAAACAAACATAAATTCATTCTCCACAACAAGAACAAATTAATTAACATAACAAGTCATTCTAAACATAAACCTGTTCCATCGCCCTTCAAACGTGAAATCCAACCTCTCTCCTCTAATCCCACTGCGTCAGCGTTTCCCAGGAGGACTATCGTTTGCTACTCCTGTGGAGTCGAGGACTACGTAAGAACTAATTTCCCTCAGAACTCTCACTATGTAAGTACCACACTCAAACCCCGTCTCAACCGGAAAATCCTCTCCCCTCAAACGCACCAAGTCCCGCCGGCCACCAGGTGAACTTTTTGTTCGACAAAAGCACCACTAGGGCCTCCAATTCGACCCTGGGGTTGTGAACGGCTGTCGTATCTCCACACTCGTACGAGATACAGGTTGCACGTGTATCGTGGTTTCGGATAAACTACTCCCACCTGTAGCTCCGGATCGCGACAGGTTCGCAATTGTGCACGACTACTTGGGGCACACCAATTGATTCCCCATCGTTAAGTTCCATACCGACTGCGCCTACTTTACTGGCTGGGCCGAAGTCGTAGCAGCATCCATAAAATTTTATGCTATTCTTATTGGTCAGAGTCCCAAGGTTTCCACACTCCCTGTGGCTCAACCCATGATCACCCGCTCACAAGCAAAAAAAAGATTTGGAATCGACCGCACCCTTGGGAACTCCAGACGCTTCAGAAAAAGCAATGTCGTGAACGAAGACTTGCCTGAAAAAAAACATAAGTATTGTAAATCCCTTAGCCCTCTGTGGATTGAGGTCTAAAATAAGACAAAATATTTTATTAGAGGTAACAAAGCAATTTCTTTCCTCATTAAGGATAACCTCCTCTATCGAATATGCTCAAAAGGAGATAACACCGAGTCCCGAGCATTACGTATTTCCCACTCTCATGTTCAACTTACTTTGCAAACTGCACATGACAGTCTCTTTTAGGGAAATTTTAGCCACACGAAGACTGCATAACGAGGTTTCAAGCATTTTTATTGGCCCGGAACTTCGGATGAAATTCTGCGCTATTGTCGATTATATGACAGATGCCAGAAAACTGCAATTAAGGGACGAGTTAAGTCGGCCCCATTGCAGAAGGGCCAAGTAATTTCAGAACCATTCTCCCGAGTGGCAATTGATTTGATCGGACCAATCCGCCCACCGTACAGTGAGGGCCATAGCTAAGTACTCACTATGGTCGATTTTGCCACCAAATTCCCCGAGGCTGTACTGCTCAAGAAGATCGACAGCATCTCGAGTGCCGAAGCCCTTATTATCATTTTCTCCCGTGTCGGATTACCAAAGGAAGTATCGTCGGATCGTGGCCGTCAATTTACATCCCATTTGATGGAGCAGGTGCACAAGTTGCTTATGGTAAAGCCTTTATTTATCACCCAGTTACACCCTGCCGGAAATGGTATGTGCGAGAGGCTGAATAGTAATCTCAAAGCCATCTTGCGGAAGGTATGTGCAGAGCAACCAAGAGAGTGGCATCGTTATCTTCTGGTGGCTCTCTTTACGTACAGATAGATACTACATCGCACATTGGGGTTCGCTCCATTTGAATTGTTATACGGTAGCAACGTACGAGGCCCCTTAAGCATCTTTCAAGAGCTTTTTACCAACTAAATATTGGATCAGGAAGTCCAATCTTTGTATTCCTACCTGATCGAACCATGTCAGAGGTTGGAAGAATGTGTAGAAATAGCATACCAAAATGCGGACATTAACATGGACAAATACAAAACTTATTTCGACTGCAAGTCCAAAGACAGAAGGTTCATGCCCGGCGAAGGAGTTTTATTATTACTCCCGACCGACAACAACAATTAATAACAACAAATAATTGAGAAACGCGTTCCTGTCGATTATTTGGTTGAAACACAGTCTGGAAGGAAGCTTTTTCATATAAACCTTATTAAGAAGTACCACCAGCGCGCAGGTGCTAACCAAATTGTGGCGATAGACGAAGAATCGCTCGTGGAATCGAATTATCCCTGGACCCCCCAAGCGTAGTGCAAATTGCTAGCGTAGAGCAAGATAGTGAACACTCCTTGCTCGTTTTGCCAAATATAATGGGATCCTCGTCAGCCGAGCTCAAGATGAACGACCAGTTATCGTCCATTCAGAGGAACTAGCTACAATCGCCCTTAAATCGATTCAGCAACGTCATTTCGGAAATTCCAGGATGCTACCCAATTTGAACACAACATTTACCTGACCCCCCCCAAAAGGCTATTAAAACCAAGCTGTATCCGCTATCCGTACATTTGAGAGGAGCCTTTAATGCCGAAGTCGATAAATTGTTAAGTTTTAAAATAATTGAACCCTCAACATCCGACTATTGCTCCCCTGGCGTTATGGTCAAGAAACCAGATAAGTCTCAAATGATGTGCATCGACTTTAGGAAGCTAAATGCTGTTACTGTAGTTGATGCAGAGCCGATTTTCCTTATTGATCAAAATCTCCATTTGTTTGAGAAAGCCAAGTTTATAACCGAACTGGACTTATGTAAGGCCTATTACCAGATCCCATTAGGAAAAAGAGGTTAAAAGGTACACCACTTTCCTAACAGAAAAGGGTAAATGCAATTTCTTCGGCTCCCCTTTGGTCTCGTCACCGCCTGCAGCAACTATAATAGAATGATGAGACGAATACTAGATGGGCTACCCCATATATCGTTCTATTTTGACAACATTTACGTGACAACAAATGAATGGGACTAGCACCTGACTGCCCTCCGAGCGCTGTAGCAAAGGCTCAGGGAACATGATTTAACAATTGGTCCGAGTAAATGCCATTTAGCATTTAGCACCATAGACTATTTAGGCTTCCACACAGGGAATAACCAACTAGCTCACAAGAAAATATCCAGCTATCGTCAAAATGCCGCTGCCCACGACCAAGAAACAGTTGAGGTCATTAATGGGTTCCGCCTCATTTTATCGGCGATTCGTCCAGAGTTTTATCACCCTTTCCGCTCATCTGTGCGAACTATTAAGAAGGCCCCAAAACAAATTTTGTGGACTCCGCTGTCAATCAACAGTTTCAACCAACTCAAAGGTAAATTAGCGTCGGCCCCGATATTACGGTTGCCCAATCTCTCCGAACCATTTGGCAGCCGGACGGACGCCAGCAATGATGGTATAGGTTGTGTGTTAATCCAGCACGGGTACAATAACGGGAGTTTTCCTATCGCTTACGCCAGTCGGAAGTTGTTAGCCCGCGAGCGAGGAAGTATAAATCTCTTACTTAATAGTTCCGATGAGCAATTCAACACTAATCCCTTGATAAGTAAGAGATTTATACTTCATTTACTCAAAAATGCCGCTGCTCCCACATACCCCCCCCCCTCCCTAATCACATTCCGACTTGTAAATTTGTGTGTCTCGAAGCTAGGCATTTCTGTATTCATTATCATTAGTCCACCAGCTATTGACGATGAAAGCCTGTAATAACAAAGGGTACAATAACAAAGACTGTAATAAGAAAAAACTAAATTAACAAAGTCTGCAATAACTGCAATAACAAAGAATACAATAACAAATGCTGTAATAACAAAGACTGTGATAACAAAGACTGTAATAACAAAGGATGTAATAACAAAGACTGCAATTACAAAGGCTGTAATAACAAAGACTGTAATTAAAAATCTACAATTTAAAAGACTCGTCAATCTTGAATACAGGAGGGGGGTATTAAGTTTCCAGACCAAGTTAGTACAATGTACAAAGATAACAATGATTAGATGATAGGATACATTAGCCTCCCACCTCCCAAAAGGGGAGTAAGAAAGTCTACGGAGTTTTCTGTTACCCAAACAAAGAGTGCAATATCAAAGACTGTAATAACATGCTGCAATAACAAAGACTAATAACAAAGGCTGTAATAAAAAAAACTGTAATAACAAAAGCTGCATAAACCGCAATAACAAAGACTGCAATTAAAAATCTACAATATAAAAGACTCGTCAACCCTGAATACAGGGGCGAGGGGGGCTTATTAAGTTTCCAGACCAAGTTAGTACAATGTACAAAGATAACAATGATTAGAGGACAGATACATTCGCCTCCCCCCTCACTAAAGGGAAGTAGGAAAATCTACGGAGTTTTCTGCTACCCAAAAGTATCACCGCTACTTCCTCCGCCAAGGGGTCCTAATTATTAATTTTAGTATATTTTAATCCTTTGAAAGCTGTACTGCATAGTTTGTACAGTTGAGTCTTTGTACTATTAAATGTTTCTGCTTTAGAGTATATGTACTTTGTGAAAATTTGTACAACACCAACCTTGTACAACCTCAAATTTGTAACCTCATTCGTCCCTTTTGTGCAATGCTCACGTGACGGGGTCATGCAACCAACATAAAGATCAAAATGACAATCATTACAAGCTTAATGACACTATGAGCCGGTCTTCTTTGGGGGAGAGGTGGGGCATGGGGAATAGTAGCACTCCATTTTTTAACCAACTAGCGAGCATTTTGAACTTGTACTGGCCCAGGGAGAGGCACTCGTTCGCGCCATGGGAGAGCGGATACGAATGTTATTTGTCCTTACCTAGAGGGGGTATTTTGTGTCCAATGTTATTTGTCCTTACATAGAGGGGGTAACTTGTGTCCAATGTTATTTGTCCTTACCTGGAGGGGATATTTTGTGTCCAATTTTATTTGTCCTTACCTAGAGGGGTTATTTGGTTTCCAATGTTATTTGTCCTTACCTAGAGGGGGTATTTTGTGTCCAATTTTATTTGTCCTTACCAAGAGGGTTTATTTTGTGTCCAATTTTATTTATCCTTACATAGAGGGGGTATTTTGTGTCCAATGTTATTTGTCCTTACCTAGAGGGGGTAATTTGTGTCCAATGTTATTTGTCCTTACCTGGAGGGATATTTTGTGTCCAATTTTATTTCTCCTTACCTAGAGGGATTATTTTGTCTCCAATGTTATTTGTCCTTACCTAGAGTGGGTATTTTGTGTCCAATTTTATTTGTCCTTACCTAGAGGGGTTATTTTGTGTCCAATGTCATTTGTCCTTACCTGGAGGGGGTAATTTGTGCCCAATGTTATTTGTCCTTACCTAGAGGGGGTAATTTGTGCCCAATGTTATTTGTCCTTACATAAAGGGGTATTTTGTGTCCAATGTTATTTGTCCTTACATAGAGGGGGTATTTTGTGTCCAATGTTATTTGTTCTTACCTAGAGGGGGTATTTGGGGCCCAATATGGATAATTTTATTGTTATTAGTTCATGGCTTGGTGTAATTTCTTTCATTTTCGCCATGGGGTGAGGTATTTTTCCTAGTGCCCCTTAGGGACTATTTATGGTTTCAATCCTTACTTAATAAAAGGGTATTTGTTTGTTCTTCATTCATAAACATAGGCAACCACATTATCACGGCCAAAAAATGTTTTTGTTGGCTAAGGGAGGGAGGGGGGGGGGGCAGAAACTAAAGTTAACTAAAGTTACATGAAAATTAGTTACGATAACTAAAGTCATTCATGAATTTTCATAAAGCGGTGAAGTTTGCTGAAGCGACAATGTGTGGGTTGTATACACCCCGTAGTTAGGATGGACAGGTGCGTGAGAGCCCTGACATCTCTAGCTGTGGGTCCTTTTCACGCACCGTACAGAAACACGGCTCGACACATTGAACGACATTAAGGCATATTCGGTATGATTAGTCACCGGATGGTATTCGGGCGCAGTTAGGCTTCTATTGAGTATCCAATCGAAGTTCCGATCTCACTTTACCACTCACACTGAGATAGTGAGAAGTGTTAAAATCGTCAAAATAACCACAACATCCAAATCCCCATCAATCATTTTAGGTTAAGTTGTGTATTCGAAATTTAAATTGATATTACAACGCTAATTTACTGCTTCCACCATCACCGCCCCCTCCCCTCCCCGAAAATGCGCTTTTTCCCCATCCCTTATGTGCTTATCATACCCCTCTTGAATTATTTCCACCCCTTTTTATCATCTTAACCCGTTCACACTCTTCCATACAATGATGACCATTTTAAAAGAGATACTTTTGTGCGATTACGGTATTTCCCACGCTTCCAACTTTGTTCATCTGTTGGAGAGAAATATTAATAAAAACAAAGGATTTCTTTGTTTCAAACTCTAATCTACTGAGGCATGACAATTAAACCAATCATTTCCCAACAATTTCACCCCAGTGCGTCTTTCTTAGATCATCTTTTTTTTAAATGTTTGGATTCAAAGGTGAGAAAGAAATCATATAGGCAATCTTCACTATGTCTGAGCTACACTGTGAAAGAGCCTATATGGCCTAACCAGAAGTCTGCCGCTTCCAGTCCAGCTGATAGGATCTGACAACTATCCGTGGCAATTAGGTCTGAAAATAAGGTGCTTGGCATATAAAGTAAAACATTATAACTTACAATTAAGTGTTGTGCAAGATTAAACTAGAAAGATATGTCCGCTATAAAAAGAAACGCGGACCTTTGAATCGGGGGGAAAAAAATCGAAACGATGGAAGTTTGGAGGTGCGTTTTATTATGTAGCAATAAGGGATAGTTATTTTGTAGTAACGAAGGAGTAAAATTCTGGAAAGTGGAAATGATTTTAATCCCTATCGTACCAAATACGGAGGTTTTACGCTGCTTTGCTGATCATAAAAATTTCACGAGATGAGGAAGTACAGCGCCACTACACGGATGAAAACGTTAAAGGAGGGCGAACAATTATAATTAATTGCGACCAAACATTTTCTAGCAATAGAGGAGAGGTATTATTTGGTAAAGATAGAGAGAACTACAAGGTCAGAAGCGCTATGGAAGAAGGGTAAACTATAATTAATCGGTATGAACTGTGGTAATAATTAATATTTGTTTATTGTTGCGAATAAAGATAACTGCATGGTTGGATGTGCTAAAAGGAAGATGGGAAATAATTAATCGCTATGAACCGTGGTATTTTGAATCATTTTTTGGTAATGCGGAATATGTATTTGTGGTAAATAAGGAGAATTACGCTATCTGAAGCGCTAAGGAAGATAGCAAATAATTTATCGCTAGGAACCGTGGTAATGGAAATATTTTGTGCAATAATGAATAGGCATTTTGTGGTAACTGCGGTGAGAGTTGCCTGTTCATAAGTGCTAAAGAAGAGTGTAAAATAATTAATGGCCATGAACCAAGATAATCAAAACATTTTGTGGTATTGTGATCAAATTACGATAGACCTCGCCGCCCTCGCACATTCCCAGTCAAACACTCTCACACACAAACTTGTTTGGCGCGACCTGGGTTTGAATTAGTGTGAAAACGTCAAATTTTGAGGCCCCGCCCCCTCATCGAAGTTATTGTTTATGGCTTTCAGACAGGCACATGAGACTCTGGTTTCGCGAGTGGGCAGCAGTGGTATACCCCACGCTCGGGGACAGGAAGCATGGGAAATCAAAGTGTGTCACTTTTCTCCCCGTCTCTACGGGAAGACTCAAGTTTGGAGTCAGTTTTAGTAGAAGATAGAAGAGCGAGAGATTACCAATAAGTTCAAACACCTCAGACAGATAGAACCCGACCTCTCTTCAAGCAACATCTTCCACCGTTCCACCAAGCTAGCAATACCTAAGTACTCTTTACCAGACGTATAAGTTTGTTCTTCTTTAGAGGTAAGAGACAGAAGCAAGCACGTGAAAACCTCCCATAAGGTAAATGATTGTTTATCTCGTTTTTATCTGCTGATTTAACTCCCCAGGCGTTAATAAGTGACCCCGTTTAACATCTAAACAAACGGTTTAACAAACACACTTCAAACGATATTAAGAGAACTTAACTAGCCAACAAACAAACTTTAAACGTTAGCGATCAATAACATGCCCATGTCAGTTTTTCCCAGATCTACATATTTCCTCCAATTTTATTACCCTATGAACGAGGGAAGCCTTTGGGTTTCTTGTCAATTTCTTGTGTAACTCTGGGCTGTGATTTTGTTTTCATTGAAGAAAATAAGGCTTCATCATCTGAGCTACTATTAACGGAAACACCTCTTCAGTGACACTAGATTTCTTCTCTAGACACAGGTTGGTGTATCTCAAACCTGAAATGGTAGAAAATAAATTAAGAACCTAAACAACATATGAACCTGACATAAGCCTTTAAAAGTTAAAATTGATTCAAGCTAACCCCCAATTGAATCGATGTGGCATAACTAAAAAATTACCTCCAAAATTAATACTCTAGAAACAAATAATGGGAACACATTATGGATTATATAAACGTTTTAATGCACAATAAGATATACCTATTCAAATATTTACCGGTTCAAGTAAAGGATGATTTAGCAATTTAATGAAGAGGTCTCTGACCTGATAAATAGCCTATACGTTTTCCTCTCCAGCATGTGGGTATTTTTATCAAGTAGCCTATACACTACATAGTTAAAAGCATGAATACTCCCCTCAATGTGTTTCTTTAAATTTGAATGCGAAATGATGTATGCGGCAATTTTTAGCAAACACAACAAACATTGCAGCTTCATCGAGTTTCCCACATTCTTCTGTACTTAAAAAATGATTCCAATTATGGCCATGAAAGATGCATGTGATTGGTCCAAAAATGAACAAGCGCTTATGTTTGGTTCAAACCAGACGACACGCGTGTGATGGGTCATCGTCTGTCTTTTGCTTCAACGTCTGTGATTTGCCAAAATTAATTGAGAAGTAACAAATAATGCTATGCTTTTCAAATGTATTGAAGTAAACGTAACCTAAGAAAAAAATACGCAAGTAGAAGTAAAAATACTCCAGACACTGAATACTTTTTAGGTAGTAAAAGAGTATAACAAAGTTGCTTGAGTACAGTACTTTAAGTAATTGTACTTCGTTCCCTTACACCCATGAAAATGGTTCATTGCTAAGAAGAGTGTTAATCGAAATATTTTGTGGTAATAAGACATATTTGGTGGTAAATGTAGAGAGAGAGACACACGGTTGCAAGCGCTAAGGTAGAGTGTAAAATAGTTAATTGTTATGATCCGTGGTGATCGAAACATTTTTAGGTAATAATTCATATATAATTTGTGATAGCAAAAGATTAGTCGCTATAGTCCGTGGTAATCGAAACGTTTTTGGGCAATAAAGCACTTATTTTCTGATAAATGTGGAGGGAAGAGCTATACCTTTGGAAACGATAAGGAAGAATCGAAAATAATTCATGGCCATGAACTGTGATAACCGATATATTTTGTGGTAATAGGCATATGTATCTTTTGGCAGATGTGGAGAGAGCCACACGGTTGGAAGCGTTGAGGAAGAATGTAAAATAATTAATTGTTATGAACCATGATAATCTGTATATTTTTAAGTAAAAGGCATATTTATTTTGTGTTAAATGCAGAGTGCAACACGATTGGAAGCGATGAGGAGTGGTAATAAAAATACATTTAATAAAATTAAGGATTCTCAGCGAGCTCTGTCGGGCTATAGCATTTGAATCGACCATCGCCCTAGAGCGATTATGGGATCTTTTCTTTGTCTCCTAAGAATATAAATATATATTCGCTATCTCGGTTTTCTCCGTCACTAGGTTTAATTTAATAAGTGTTCCCAATCTCCTTTATCTCTACGCTTCGTGTTCAACATGATAATTCGCCATCTTCTGAACATTCACTCTGCCCGACTCTCTCTTTGACCACCATATCAAAGGGGTGTGGCCCAAAGGATCTCAGACGTAGCTTGGGCAACCATGCTAAAGCTGAACTCTGGTGTATTGCGTGCCCTCCTGCCCCAATGCCTGTCAGAGGATCTAGGGTTATATTTCTTCCGCACTTTATTCTTTCATCTTCACGCCTCTTCCTGAACACTTTCTCGTGAAATTTCCCTAATTAGTTTTCTCTTTTAGGCTTAAGTAATCATAACTCTCGTCATGAGCCCCCAAATGGGGACGTGACATCGGAACAGTAACTGGTTTAGAATAGTTGCGGGTACTTCCAGTACCCACATACTTCATGTCATGCTATTTTCACATATTTCACTTCTTCATTTATGTTCAAATCCTAAACAGGTTCAAGAGAGTTGTGCACCCTTCTGGACTCGAGTGCACCAATGAGTCTCCTCTTTTGGCTACTCAGGCTGTGTACCTCTTCCCTTCATTCTCTCTTTCTTCCCCGAGTCTCGCCTCACAAATCTTCGGGTTGTGATGCCGTCATTAGTTTTTGCTTTATTAATTAATAAATAAGATAAATAGTTCGTTGTTTGCTTAACGATGGTGTGGTTTATAGTGTTATGGTAGCTGTACATACACCCATTGGTGTATGTACAGCCACCCGTTCCTCTCCTCGTCTGCGGATTTCGCTGGACTGGCTGCGAGGGCGGGTGGGTGGGGGCAGACTTGATACGACCAAGCGGTCTTTTATCTTTCTCATCTCTCCCCTTTCTATTTATTTATTCATTATATTTTTTCTCCTCCTTCCCACCCTACCGCTAATATGCTTTTCTTTGCTCCTCTCACTGGTGGGCATGAGATCATGGGAACATCTAGGGAGGTGTCGCTGGGAACAGACCGAATTGTGCTGGATGGGTAGGCGTCCGTCCTGTTTGCGTCTTTGAAATACCCCGAGGTTCAAAATGTCGGACTATGGGGGTTGGACCTTGTTACCTTGGGTTGGGTGAAGTTGTTGCTTGTGTCAACATTGCCTGGGTCCTTCCTTTTTAATATACCAATTGTGTATAGAAAAGATAAAAAATTCTACGACTGGCACTGAAACAACAAATGACCTGACAAGGAATATAAATTACCCACCAACCCCAAATACCCCTGACCAATGTCTCCCAGCCCTTGCTTTTGCGTCATCCTAGCTCTCCTTCACACACACACACACACACACACACACACACACACACACACACACACCTGTCAGTATGCTCTCCCTCAATGTCGCCGCTTTCTTCAACCTCCTTCTCACCTTCGTTCCTAACCCCCATAAACCATCCCGACCAACCCCTTCGACTTTTCAAAACACTGATACAAGTGATCATCGCCTACTCTACCACGAAGGAAAGGATCAAAGGCAGAATTGAGTTGGATTCTTGATGCATAAAGAGCTCAAAGAAATTATAATAGAGTTTCATGGCATATGGGAAATAAATAACACTTAAACTTAAGAGTCTATAAGTACTACTCCCTCAAAATTGTTCAACTTTATGCACCGACATCTGCTAGTGCGCATGAAGAATTAGATTCGATGATGACATCAGGACAAGCCTAAACATAATACAAATCCCATTGTAACATTGACAATTGTCATAGGAGACTTTATCCAAAAGTCGGGGACAAGATCGGGTTGATTTTGCCCTGGCCCAAGACCTCAAGATTGCTAACACTGTTCATAAAGAACCAGTAGCAGAGATGGACTTAGATAAGCCCAAACGATGAGATATACAATAAAATGGAATATATGCTGGTTGACAAAAAAAATCACTATCCATAATATCCAAGTCATCACAAAATCAGTGACCACAGGATGATAGGATGAAGGAAACAAATTAAAATTAGAAAATGGAAAAAAACTATTCCATTCCAAAAATAAGCCCAGTAAGATTCAGAAAATTCTCGTTATGAATTCCAACGACATCTTCAGAGAACATACTCGTACTATGAAAATCTCCAGTAACACCGGCTATATAGAAGCGATGAACAATAACTTGATGTAGCACATGATAGACACTGCTGAACTTCAAGGAATTTTTTTTTATTTAGGAGTCTATCTGGCGACTACCCACTTGGGCACAAATAGCCGCACTCACGACCGCAACAACAACAACAATAAAAAAGGGAAAATGCAATAAGCAGGAAGTAAGCTCCTGCGACGGAAGAGGGAGGGGTTCGCTTTCCCCCGGCGCAGGAACGTGCTACCTACGAAAATGACAAAAAACAACAAAAAACAAATAGTTAAATAAAGGGGAGAAGGCCGGCCTCCCCCTAAAAGTCTATAAGTCCACCAGTCAATGTGCACGAACTCGTCCCGAGTACAAGGGACAGACGGTAGCAACCCCACCCATCCCGGTACCGGGACAGGTACCGTGCGCGGAGATCGCCAAGACTGGGGGGACATTCAACAAGAATGTGCCAAACAGTCTGGCAGACAACGCAGTCTTCACAGTAAGGCGCTGGAGAGCGCTCCATCAAATGGTGGTGCGTCCCGCGAGTGTGTCCAATTCGAAGACGACAGAAAGCGACCTGAAGCCGCCGCGGCATTGGGGGATAGGTCCATGGGAACAGTCGTGGCGCAATGGCACGCATCTTTAAGTTTCCTTCGACCGTCTCCCATCTTCTTTGCCAAGCAGCCCGGAGAGGTGCCCGTATACATGCCATGTAGTCGGTGTGAGGAAGAGCGAAACGCTGGTACGGGTGGCGAGGACTCACGGACTCGGCGCTCATTCCACGCAATTCCTACATGTCCAGGAACCCAGCAGAAGATAATCTCGACATCCGCCCGGCTTGCCAAAAACGTGGCGTCACGGATATCGTAAACCAAGGGATGTGAAGATTCCAATGCCACGAGAGTACCCGGTCTTTGAACCGGGAACGTCGCGTAATCTCCCGTACCGAGTGGTGTATTGCCACCAGCTCGGCCGTGAAGACAGACGCAGTGCCTGGCAGAGTCCCGCTGACTTCAGACGGAGGGGATACGGCGTGGAAGCCGACCCTCTTTCGGGACTTGGAGCTATCCGTATACACTGGCACGGTTCCAGTGTGACACAAGGGCTGCGCCAAAAAGGTCAAACACAATACTTACAGCGCTGTAGAAGCTTTAGGAGCAAAGGCGTGGCGACAAATAGTCAAAGGTGGTATTTTCCATACGTGCGTCCTTGGCAGAGCCAGGGGCACCACAGGTCCCAGAGCTACACCTAGCTCTCAGAGTTTCCTAGCCCTAAACTCAAAGGGCTTAGGGTATGACTGGCGTCTCTCGATGGCATAGGCACCGTCGAAATCAGCTGTGGATGCAGTGAGAGCTGTTAAGGACTGAGGGAAACGCCGGGCTTGCGACTACATGCGAATAATGCACTCTGCACGGCGTAGAGTGAATGTCATTTCCCCTGCATCTCCCAACACCAGCGAAGGCTGGTGTGGGTACGCACCGACTCAGGGAGCTTATCACAGTCGAACGTGACGAAGAGGGCAGGGGTGGGTCTCGAGGCCTTGTTTTCTCATCGCACGTTTGACCTTGACCGCCCCATGGTCGTCCAGCTCTAAGGTGATGTCATGGAGTAGTCCACGAATTCCGTCGCATAAACTAGTCTTTTCACGAAGTTCATGGTAGAGTGCGGCGTCACACTTATAGGTGTGCCATCAAGTGTCTGAAGGGCACTAATCATGGCCGCCTCGGAGGGATTCGACGCATTCGCCCAAAGGCTCCCGTCCGAGAAACGGGTCACCTTCGTCTCTCTACCAATCACACTAGCTAAGGCTCTCCTCTGATGGATCATGTTGCCCTTAGCCAACATGCTGCTATCAGTGTGGCGAATAAACAGGAAGCGTTTGAAGTCAGAGGGCTCGAAAACGCCAGGTAACCTCTGAATCAGGGGCCCCGATGTCATTGAGGCTCCGCCCTGTGCACTTTTGGTCTTAGTCAGGGGCTCCGCAAACGGCCAAGCAGAGGGGCCAAATGTGCCGATCTTGGCTCGGTTGCTTGCCAGAGTGGCAGTAGACTCATCCGTCCCCGCAGCCCCCGCGGATGGAAAGGGGCCCCGAGTCTTCTTCGTCTTTTTGGTCTTGGTCTTTTTATTTTTTGAAGAGGAGGGCGGGAAGTGAACCCGCTCCTCACCCCCGCCGGTAGAAGCATCCAGGCCATTGGACCAGCCTCAGCCAGTTCATTTTCCGAAATGGAGAAGGTCCTGGTAGTCGTGGGGGCACCGGTCGGAGGAGATCCCTCCCCTCTTTGTACTTCTTCAGAAACCACAGCCGTTTGAGGAGGACCTTGCATAGGGGTGGATTCGGGTCCGGTGCTTGGCGCCGAGCCCGGATTCCCCCCGATGGAAGGCCCTACCGTCTGAGGCTGGGTTTCCTCAAGGACAATTGCTATCTCAGGGGGGGGCCTCCAGTTGGCCATCCTTCCCCCCCCCCCAAGACACCGCAGGTCCCGTTGGCAGTATCGTCACTAGTCTTGTGTGGGGAGGCATGAGCCTTGACCCCGGCAAGGTTCAATATTCTTGCCAGCAGGTCTTTTGAGGGAAGCGACCGAAGGGGCCTGGCTTCCCTCTCCCCCCTAAGGGGGTTTGCCCTACCGAGCCGCTTAGATGTGGAGTGGCTGGCTAAGGGATACCTGCTGGCTTTCTTGGCAGTCCCCTTGGAAAGTAAAGGAGGGACTGCCGCTGGAAACGGGGAGCCGCCCGAAGGCACTTCCAGGCCAGGAGATAAGGGGGAGCCCCCTACACCCGTAGGTAAAGGAGAGGAGTAAACCTCCTCTCCGGTTAAAGAGATTTGGAGGGCCTCCTGCGAGGGCACAGGGAAAGGACCTCCATTTTTTTTCTGTGGAGCTGTCCGAAAGTGGCTTCGTTGTTGGTGAGGGGGAAAGGAAAAGAGTTTTCTTTTGGGGTTTTACATCATCGGGCATGGAGACCCTATTCTTTCTGCAGGTAGCAAACGCTAATCACCCCCTACAGTAGCCCGCTCTGCAAGGGGTGCGTAAAGGGCTGAAAGACCCAGAAAACGCCATTTTAGGCCACCCCTCTCGCCTGGTGACCTGACAGCCCTTTGGCATGGCGGCACCACCTTGGGCATGGCGTAAAAATATAGATAGTCAATTGAGAAGGAAAGGGGATGTGATAAAGGTATGGGTGGAGATGAAGCAGGTTGTTAAAAACCCACCATCCCAAACCAAAGCTCAGGGGTTAGGGAACATTGTCCCCTTCCTCCTCAGCGCCGATCCGAGATAGTTGGCTGAAAAGGAGGTCAGCATCTCCCCTGTGAAATTAGAGGTCGACCAGAGAAAGTTTTGGGAGAGGTTGTAGGGGAAGTGAGGAAGTAGAGGAGAAACACAAGCTGTCTGAAGGAAGGAGAAGAGGCTAAGCTGTGGCCTGACGTAGCGCTGAGTCCCTTCTAACGGCAACCAGGAATGCAAATCGCCGCGCCCCTTTCGGGGGGGGGGAACTTCAAAGAAACAAATAATAAGGAGAACAACAAACTCTCAGAAGAAACCTTAAACCTAATGAATAAGCGCAAATTCCTTAAAGCAACAAACACAATCCAGCAAATTGAATTAGCAGAACTAAACAAGCTCATTAAAAATAAACAGAGAGCTGACATCAGAAAATATATTACAACTATTATTAAAGACACCATCCAAAAAGAAAAGGGGTATAAAATAACTCAAAAGAGACTTCAAAAAGGAATATCTCACATAGTATCTATAAAAGAGGAAAACCATCTAAGATCGAGAAAGAATAGGTCAACAAAAACTAAGGAGTACTATGAAAAGTTATACTTAAAAGCAAAAACACTATCCAGATCCACAACCAGACAACCACATGATGCCCCGGTGCTAATTTTCATCCGGTTTTCCCCATGGGTGTTCATCGTACAGGGCAGAGCTGTGCTCCCCCTCCCCCGAGAGGCCCTCCATGCTATCTGACTTGTCCCACTATCGACATCTCAATCCTCTGAAACCGTAGACCCGATTGATCTTGTAGGAGCCATTGCCCTCCCACGTCGGGGTACCTGGCAAAGAAGCATATGACCAAGATGCTTGGACGGCCTCCAGTGCATCACGTCCATTCAATGGTCTGCTTCCACATGTGGAGATCATTAATACACAATTTCTTACTGCTTGGCAAACCTGCCTCTCACCAAACTTCACCTCATTTAACCCTACCTCAATTAATGGGATTCATCCTTCCACCGCTCGAGCCATAAAGAAGTGTGCCGGCCCACCTCCGCCTGGGTCACACAAGCTTAACTTACGGATACCTTATGTCCCGCGATCTCAGTCCCACCTGTAGCCACTGCCGTACCAGTCTCACCTTCTGCTACGTGCTCCTTAAGTGGCCCGTAGACTCCATCCTTTTCTCTCATCTTTCCTTTTCTCTCATCTCTTCCTCATTCACAATACTTGCGTTCCTCGTTCACCGTAAATACGAGGAATCTCTTCTTCTTCCTCTCTGCCATCAGACTTCAACCCTGACATGTATTAATTCGCACTCGTTCTCCTCCCACCTTCTCGCTCCCATTCACCTTTCTCCTACTACTTGACTGTGAAAAACATCGTTGAGTAGGACGCATATGTGTCACTCGACGAACAAACACACTCAATAGAAAAAAAATCCACCCTCTGTCTGTGTTTGTAATTCAGAATACGTGTCTATATGTTCGTAATTCAGAATGTATGTGTGTTGATTCGTACTTCAGTTAGTTTGTGTTTGTAATAGTACTTCAGAATGTTTGTCTGTTCGTAATTGTTAAAACTTGCTTGTGTTCGTAGTTTAGTTTATCTATGATCGTAAGTCAGAATACCTATGTTTGTGTTCATACTTCAGTTTGTCTCTGTCCATGGTTTGCAGTAATTCATAATGTCTATGTCTGCGTTCGTACTTCATAATATATGGGTATGTGTTCGTTCTTTGCAATGTCTTTGTTTGTAGTTAAGAATGTATGTGACCGTTCGTACTAACTAGATTCTTAAAATATTAAAATCTGACCTGGATCTCTGAAGTCTTTAAAGTTGGTCATGTTTGCTAAAAGAATATTGTATGTTTTTGTTCATTAATCTTTGCTCTTGATTAATTTCTGCAATTTTGTTGCCACCGTATATTTTCCGTTTCCATGATGAGGAAACTTACCTCCGTTTAACTATACACAAGTTTGTATTGGAAAATATTATGGTAACAAGGGCCCTCCTCAGATGTCTTCTAGTTCGCTTATTACCAGCATTGGAATTCTAACGATCATTTTGATGTCATCTTAACAATAAAAATGATTTATATTTAATGGTAGTTTACAATAGTTATTTCATAATACCTGTGATTTCCGCTATATGTAGAGTAATATCATGTCGCACAGTAACAGGTTTCCTGTACTCGAGATCAGTGCTTTTCAAACTATCTGATGTGGCGTACATGCAGTTTTTTTTCCAATGTGCCAGGGACCAATAATAATTCTTAGTAATATTAATTTATACCGGAAACAATATATATAATGAATATAATAAAAGCTGACAATTTTTTATATTATATTTATTTTTTAAACAAATAATACAATATTAAATAAGCATTTTATAATCTAAATCTTTACTAATGTGAAAGGTGAGTCTGCTTCTTCTTTGTCAGTTTATCCAGTCGTGGTTCAATTGAGGACAGCGCCACGCAAAATGGAGAATGAATATCCATATTATTTCTGTACTTTGTCTTAATGACACTAATGGATGAGAAGCTAGTCTCGCTGAGGTATGTTGAAGAGAGGTGGAGAAGAGTTTTCAGAGCAATATCACTAAGCTCAGGATATTCTGCTTTCACTTTAATCCAAAAGGAACCAAGTGATGTTGTAGTTCCGAAATTCCTCCTTAAACCTTCGTCACCAGCCAGCTCCAACAATCCATCCTCGATAATGACACTTAAGTCATCTTGCAGTGAAATAAACGGATTTCGGATCCATCCATTCCCTTTCCGTGGCTCTTCTTCTACTGGAAGTATAACTGAAACCCGTCTGCCAGATTCGTCAAGTGTTCTTTGATGACAGTTCGTAGAGATGTAATATTAAGGTCTTCGCCTGCATCAGCGATGATTATCGCTAATTGATGAAACATGTCGAGAGTCTCGATTACACTAATAAGTATGATGTGATCCCTAAGTGACTATAATAATTAATCTAAGTGAACTACCGTCTCATAGTTTAACATACGGCTCTCTAGAGAGAATGTTAATTATTTCTTAAGTTTAAGAAAACCTTAAATTAGATATTGGGTAAATCTATACAGTAGCAACCAATCTTTGTTCATTTTTATTTTTTTATCTTAGTGAAGAATAATATCTTCCAATTCAATAAATAACTGTGATTTTTGCTCTATTTTAAAAACTGCCAATCACAGGTCAGTTAACTTCTTGTTATGTTGAAATGTCGGACCAACTAGGTTATGAAACACCTACTTTTGGGGAGCTTCGTCAAAACAACAGCACTAAAATGAATGGTCAACAACGTCAGCTGGTTCAAAGAGGACAAATTGTTATTCTTCGGCAATCTGAGCTTACCGGCAAATAGCTGAGCAGCTTACTTAGTCTGTCCCTGCAAACCCTTCTAAAATGGATTAGAATGAGCTAAGAGAAGGAAATTTAGCTGATTTACGTAACCATTATAAATATTGTCGTGTTTAAAATAGTTTAAACTACAGGGACCTTAGTTAGTATTAAACGAGGAGAATCTGGGCCTTACTACCTGGGAAGTGTGCGATGGTATTCATAGATTTCGTAAAGGGAGTATAGTGCCTGTTTAGTACGCGGTGTGAAAAATTGGGCACAAAACATGTGGCAAAAAGGAATGAGTACATTTGAGCGCACCAAAGGCCATCTTGTGAAGGATGCAACGGAATTGTAGATGGATCTACAAGTACGTTCATACGGGTATACCACAAATGGCAAAAATTAGGGTCTATAGGAAATTCCCGCCAGAACTATGACTAAAGGTGACAGACTGTGACACTACTGATAGAGCCAAATTTCCAAGAATCTTCAATGCAATTTTCATAAAAATTATACGAGTATTTTCAAGAAAAGGAAGATATGGGTATTTTGTTCTCTACTTTTGTGGTGTTCTGTATTTATATAACGCTATGTGTGGGCTATTTGGTCTCTATGGCAACCCAAATTTAGTTGATTTGTTAATAAATAAAGCTATGCATAGAATATGCACTACCTCTATGAACTTTCTACCCCTGAAGATTATATTGGAGAACAAAAGTTTTGTTGCATTTATACAGGCACTTTATCTTATCTAAGTGGATATGCTGAGTTTGCATATGAAGTCAGATTTTCTCTATAAGCTACAGATTTTTTGAAAAAGAGCTTTTTTATTTTGGAGAGCGAAATTTTGACACCTTTCGCATAATTTCATGTTATATTTAACCAAATTATTGTCATACTATGTTAAAATTGGGCTTGAAACAACTGTTCAGGCAAAAAATCTGAATTTTTATCAACAGGGTGTATATTGATCCTAATATGTACTAGATTTTGAAATAAAAGCAAACAAAATTAAATCAGCAACATTAAAATATATATTACTACAGGTCGAATCTGAAGCCTGTATTCATTGCATCTAAATATCAGTGTGCAGCGATGCGATTCAGAAAGAGGGATGAAGTAAAAAAGTTAAAATTGTTCCTATCATGGCAAGAATTTGCCTTTGTAGCTCCTGCGTTTGAAGGCTTTGTAAGGGTCATCTCTTTTTCATACTCTGGAAGTATTTCGCCATCATATATCTGTCCCATCGCCCTTGATACTCCTCTTCGATCGTCATGAGGTCTTGGTGGAAGCGCTCTCCCTGTTCATCCCTTACAGCTCAAAGGCTCTCAGGCAAATGGTGAAGGTGGCTATTCAAGAAAAGAAGCTTGGCCCTCATGTTGCATCCAATATCACGGATAGCTAACAACATTCTAGCAACTAAATCCTCATAGTTTTTCGCTCTTTTGTTATCAAGAAAGTTTTGGATAACCACCACGAATGACTGCCACGCTGTCTTCTCCTTGTCATTCATCTTTCTAAAAAAAAAAATCCACATCACGTACACGTGCACGAGTTTGAGATCCCTCAAATACTTCTGCTTTGATTTCCCTATAAACAAATCAAGAAAGGCCGAGACTATGTGCTGAAAGCATTCTCTGTCAGTACTCAATGCCTCCCAAACTGCTTCCTCATAAAAAAATCAGGATCGTGAGAGACTATGTGCTGAAAGCATTTCCTGTCAGTACTCAATGCCTCCCAAACTGATTCCTCATAAATAAATCAGGACGCAATCCTCTGGATTTAGTTTTCCTGGGAGTTTGGGTGCCTTAAAAAAGAGGCCGTTTGACTCGGATGACCTATGATGAGCCCTTGTGGCTTTTGTCATCTGTTATATTATATTGTGGGGGACTTTGATTTTGTCTTCCCCTGGTGATGGTGCTTTTTGCGGGTGGGTTATAACGGATGCAGATGACCTTTGATAGGCCCTTGTGGCTTTTGTCATCCGTGAAATTATGTTATGTTATGTTATGTGCTAAAAGCATTCCCTGTCAGTACTCAATGCCTCCCAAACTGCTTCCTCATAAATAAATCAGGAAAGGAAGAGACTATGCGCTGAAAACATGCCCTGTCAGTACTCCATGCTCCCAAACTGCTTCCTCATAAATAAATCAGGAAAGGCTGAAACTATGCGCTGAAATCATTCCCTGTCAGTACTAAAGGTCTCTTCAAACTGCTTCGTCAAGTTAAGCTTTAGATAGAGTTTGGGAAAAATGATTTTCTCTCGATTAACAATGTTTGGAATGCCTCCTTCTAGAATTTCACGGACAGGCCATTCCTTCTAGTTTCAGTGTTTGTCTCAAGCTCAACTGTCCCAAATGCAGAAATAGCATGTAGCCAAGCAGGAAATTCACCATTTTTAGGTCCGCACAATTGAGCAAGTTGTGCTCTTGATAGTTGAGTAAGTCAATGACCATTTTTATGTCGTCATGGGTTTCTCGCAAATGCCCCAGCTCTGACTGCACCAAAACATTGCTATTATGCAGGAGAACACACCTGAGAGTGCGCTTAGACATATCCCCAAATGATCTCTATTCTGTTGGCTTATACGAGGCAACATCTAACATATGCTAGAAGACCTGGTGTATTCTGGTAGTAAACAAATTGCTTGTCTTCTGAAAACAAAGTCAACAGACCTAGGTCACCAGCTCTCAATTTTTTTAAAATTTTTTTAAGAGCTCATCTGGCGACTGCCTACTTGGGCATTAGTCGCCGTATTAAAACTGGCCTAGTTCTAGGCTACTTTAAAACAAAATTAAAGAGAAAAAAAAAACAACACCCCAAAAGGGGGAAAGGAAGCAAGCTGGTGCGTCGGAAAGAGGTCCCCCCGGCGCAGGAGCGTGCAACTAAAGGAAAAAAACAAACAAAAAAAACAAATGCAAAAAAAACAAAAAAAACAAACCTTACCTAAATAATAGGGAGAAGGCCGGCCTCCCCTAAGAAGTCAACAAGTCCACAAGTCAATGTGCACGAATCTGAACCGAGCACAAGGGACAGGCGGTAGCGACCCCGCCCATCCCGGTACCGAGACAGGTATCGTGCGCGAAGATCACCCAGACTGGGACATTCGACAATAATATGCCGAACAGTCTGGGGGACGACGCATTCGTTGCAATAGGGCGCATCCGAGCGCTCCATCAAGTAGCAATGCGTCACACGAGTGTGTCCGATTCGAAGACGACAGAAAGCAACCTGAAGCCGCCGCGGCATTGGGGGATAGATCCATGGGAACAGTCGCGGCGCAATGGCACGCAACTTTAAGTTCCCTTCGACCGTCTCCCATCTTCTTTGCCAAGCAGTCCGAAGAGCTGCCCGTATTCCTGCCATGTAGTCGGTGTGAGGAAGAGCGAAACGCTGGTCCGGTCGCAGAGTCCTCGCGGAATCTTTGGCGCCCTCATCGGCGCGCTCATTCCCCGCAATTCCTACATGTCCAGGAACCCAGCAGAAGATAATCTCGACATCTGCCCGGCTCACCAAAACCGTGGCGTCACGGATATCGCGAACCAGGGGATGCGGAGATTCCAATGCCCCGAGAGCACTGAGGGCACTTTGTGAGTCGCTATAGATCACAATCCGGTCTCCGAACCGGGCACGTCGCGTAATCTCCCGTACCGAGTGGTGTATTGCCACCAGCTCGGCCGTGAAGACAGACGCAGCGCCTGGTAGAGCCCCGCTGACTTCAAACAGAGGGGATACGGCGTGGAAGCCGACCCCCTCTTGGGACTTGGAGCCATCCGTATACACTGGCACGGTTCCAGCGTGACACGATGTGTGCTCCAAAAGGTCGAACGCAATACTCCCAGCGCCGTACAAGCTTTGGGAGCAGAGGCGTGGCGACAAATAGCCAAATGTGGTACCCTCCAGGGTGGCGTCCTGGGCAGAACCAGGGGCGCCACCGGCCCGAGAGCTATATCTACCTCTCGAAGGAGTTTCCTGGCCCTAAACCCGAAGGGCTTAGGGTATGACTGGCGTCTCTCGGTGGCATAGGAACCATCGAGAACAGCTGCGGATGCAGTGAAAGCTGTTGGCGACTGAGAAAGGCGCCGGGCTTGCGCGTACAGGCCAGTGATGCACTGCACGCGGCGCAGAGCGAGTGGCATCTCCCCAGCATCGACCAACAGGCTCTCAATGGGGGAAGTGCGGAAGGCACCGGTCGCAAGGTAAAGGCCGGTGTGGTGGATCAAATCCACCTTCCGCAATAAACGCTCGGCAGCGGATGCATAAAACTCGCATCCGTAGTCGAGCTTCGGAAGAACAAAGGATCGATAAAAAAGTAGGGCAGTAGCCCTATCAGCACCCCAAGCGCTGAACGTTACGGAACGGAGATTGTCCATGGCGCGGGTACAAGAGACCCTAAGGCTGCGAATATGAGCCTCCCAGGTGAGGCGTCGGCCGAATACAAGACCAAGGAAACGGTGCGACTCAACCACATCCAGGCGCACCCCATTAAGAAACAAATCTGGGTCGGGGTGAAGCCGTGGATGGCAGCAGAAGTGCACCACCTTAGTCTTGGCCAAAGAAAACCGAAACCTGTGCGCTTCGGCATAGCGAGAGACGCGGTTCAATGCCTGTTGGAGTCGACGCTCTAGAGTTGGCATCTGGGCCGCGCCAAAAGAGATCGAAAGGTCGTCCACGTAGAGCGTAGCGAGAACATCTTCAGGCAGCACCAAGGTGATGCCGTTGATGCTCAGGGCAAAGAGTGTGACACTGAGGACACTTCCCTGCGGGACACCCTCTTCCTGCTCCTTTGGGCCGGAGAGAGCTCCCCCCACCCGTACGAGGAATCGACGATCTCGCAAAAATTCAGATATAAACATTGGGAGGCGTCCCCTCGCCCCCATCGTGTGGAGAGTCTCCATGATACTGTATCGCCATGTGGTATCATAGGCCTTCTCCAGATCGAAAAACACCGTGGCGTAGTGCTGTCTACAAAGGAAAGCCTCGCAGACGGCATTTTCCAGTCGGAGCAGAGCATCCGACGTGGAGTGGAACTTGCGGAAGCACCACTGTGCGGAAGACAGATGGCCTCCGCTCTCCAGGAAAAAGGCTTATCTAACATTTACCAATTTCTCCATCAACTTGCACACGCAAGAGGCTAGAGAGATTGGGCGGAAACCGGTCGGAGTAGAGTGATCTCTCCCCGGCTTGCGAAAGGCAAGCACAGTAGCGATTCGCCAGGAGTCTGGGAGAAGACCTTCCACCCAGATCCTGTTGAACAAATCTAACAAAAAGGCCATGCCTCGCTCACCCAGGTGTCGAAGCATGGCGTACGGGACATCGTCCGGACCATGGGCGGTGTCCGCGCACGAAGCGAGTGCAGAGCGCAACTCACTCACAGTAAACTTGTCGTTGAAGGGTTCTCCGCCTCTGGAGGTAAAGTCCGGCCGGCAGCCTTCCGCGACATCACGACGTGCATTGAATGCCGGTGGAGCAGCATCACGGCTAGAGAATGCGGAAAAAGCGGTCGCTAAGGATTCCGCCACGGACGCGGGGTCCGAGATTGCGATCCCATTCTCCTGGAGAACGGGAGGGAGCTCCTGCGAGAACTTGCCCCGAATCCTTTTGACTCGCTTCCACACCTCAGCTGAAGGGGTCTTCCCGTTAAGTAAAGACACGTATGCCCGCCAAGAAGAGCGACGGGCGTGCTTCGAAATATACCGGAACCTAGCCCTAGCCTGACGAAATTCAGCGACAGTGAAATCGTTCGGGCGGCGCTTGTAGTGCATGTAGGCATAACGCTTCTGTTTGAGCGCCGTCTCACACTCGGCCGACCACCATGGAAGTGGTCGGCGTGCAAAACGGCCAGACGTCCTAGGAATAGTAGTCAGGCCCACGGCGATGAGGTTGCCGGATAAGAACTCAACGGCCTCATCTACCGACCTAAACTCCTCGACTGAGATAGAGAATTCAGTCATTTCCTGAAATGCTGGCCACCCGGCCCGCGCCAAGCACCACCGAGGTGGTCTCTCAGGCGGCGGTTGCCCTGAAAATGATATTTGAATGGGAAAGTGATCACTACCATGGAGGTCATCGACCACCCCCCAATCAAAATCAGGCTGTGCATCCGAAGAGCACAAAGATAGGTCAAGGCAAGAAAATGAAGCGGTTCTCGGACAGTGATGCGTAAACTCATCCACGTTTAGGACACCTATCTCAAGCTCTTCGACCAGATCGGCAAGGACTTGTCCCCTGGGATTTATGGTGTAATCTCACCAGAGAGGATGCCTGCCGTTCAGATCTCCAAGCAAGAGATAGGGCCTCGGCAACCATGCCACAACGCGGCGGAAGTCCCCCGCGTCGAAGTCAGCTTACGGTGGAATGTACGCAGAAATGATAGTATACCTCCTATCCAGGTGCAGCTGCACAGCCACTGCCTGAAAGGAGGTATCTAAAGAGAAATGAAGAACGGAGACATCATGCCGGGTGTAAACCGCGCATCCCCCAGCCCGGCCATCACGCGGTGGTGGGGTCGCAAGACCCTTGTACCCCGGGAGGGCGGGCAGGGAGCACGCGCCTAGCATGGTCTCCTGCAAAAAGATAGCTAACGGGGAGCGGGACGAGGCGAGCCTCCGCAGCTCCTCCCAGTTGGCCCGGAGTCCACGGCAATTCTATTGAAGGAATATGCCCTCCAGGCCCAGCTCGGAGGAGACGTGGGGGCCCTCCTCGAACTGAAGACCCTCACGGGAATGGCCGTACGCTTCCCAGGGGCAGAACCCCGGGCGCTGTTGTCCGGACAAAGCGCTGGAGGCGCTGTCGCCTTCGAGGACTTATTGGGGGAGGTTGGGCTCGCCATGCGAGTCTTTTCCTCCCTCCGCCTCGAAACCTTAGGCGGGTGCTGCGGCTTCGGAGGCGGGGGGCCCTTTTTTCGAGGAACCACCGTCTCCGAGCCACTCGCTCCACCTCGGGGCGTGGGCGAAGGAGCCGAAGCTCCTTTGTTGCTGTCCTCCTTTCGGGGGAAAGCTTTAGGAACCCCCGAAGATGGCCTAGCGACCATCTTCAGGGGTATTGACTCCTGTGAGTCTAACGACTCGTTGGAGGCGCGTGGCCGTTTCGCCTTGCGGAAAACGGTCACGCTGGGGAAAGAGGGGGGGAGCCCTGGTTTTAGCCGGGGCTGGGTATGATCCCTTTTTGCCGCCAGCTTTACCAGGGGAGCGCCCGGG
Organism: Ceratothoa steindachneri; assembly: GCA_963969495.1. Classification (NCBI taxonomy): domain Eukaryota; kingdom Metazoa; phylum Arthropoda; class Malacostraca; order Isopoda; family Cymothoidae; genus Ceratothoa; species Ceratothoa steindachneri. The sequence goes on along the minus strand of OZ018320.1, from coordinate 140,969,402 downwards.
TTGGGTAGAGCCCGCAGTAGAGCTCCGAATGGGCACGGAAACAACCGTGCTCGTTGGCCTGGATGGGCCAGGAGCAGAGGGTGCCTTTCTAACTACTGAGGCATATGACGTCCCAGGCAGAGCTGAGCGCGCCAGGACCAAGTCCTTAGTCTCGCGGAATGAGAGTCTATCCTGGGCCTGAACGGCCAGGATTTCTTTCTCCAGGAGATATGCACCACATTGCTTCGAAGAAGCAGGGTGCGGCTCTCCACAATTGACACACTTGGCCACACGCGATTTGGACTTATCGTGTGCGACCTTGGAGCAATTTACACAGACTTCGGGTGACCCCGACTTTGCACGTCTACATGAGCGATTCGTATGGCCGAAGCGGTGACAGTAATAGCACCGCCGCGGCACTGGCACGAATGCCTTCACGCGGTAACGGTACCAACCGGCACGCACCGACTCAGGGAGCTTGTCACAGTCGAACGTGACGAAGAGTGTAGGGGTGGGTCTCGAGGCCTCTCCCTGTTTTCTCATCACACGTTCGACCTTGCCTGCCCCATGGTCGGCCAGCTCTAGGGTGATGTCCTCAATGGAGTAGTCAACGAGTTCCCTCGCATAAACTACTCCTTTCACAAAGTTCATGGTAGAGTGCGGCGTCACACTCACCGGGGTGCCATGAAGTGTCCGACGATTTTTTTTTTTTTTTTTTTGAAGGCTCATCTGGCGACTGCCTACTTGGGCATTAGTCGCCGTATTAAAACTGGCCTAGTTCTAGGCTACTTTAAAATGAAATTAAAGAGAGAAAAAAAAAAACAACACCCCAAAAGGGGGAAAGGAAGCAAGCTGGTGCGTCGGGGAGAGGTCCCCCCGGCGCAGGAGCGTGCAACTAAAGAAAAAAAAACAAAAAAAAAACAACAACAACAAACCTTGCTTAAATAATAGGGAGAAGGCCGGCCTCCCCCAAGAAGTCAACAAGTCCACAAGTCAGTGTGCACGAATCTGTCCCGAGCACAAGGGACAGGCGGTAGCGACCCCGCCCATCCCGGTACTGGGACAGGTATCGTGCGCGAAAATCACCCAGACTGGGACATTCGACAAGAATGTGCCGAACAGTCTGGAGGACGACGCAGTCGTTGCAATAGGGCGCAGGCGAGCGCTCCATCAGATAGCGATGCGTCACACGAGTGTGTCCGATTCGGAGATGACAGAAAGCAACCTGAAGCCGCCGCGGCATTGGGGGATAGGTCCATGGGAACAGTCGCGGCGCAATGGCACGCAACTTTAAGTTCCCCTCGACCGTCTCCCATCTTCTTTGCCAAGCAGTCCGAAGAGCTGCCCGTATTCCTGCCATGTAGTCGGTGTGAGGAAGAGCGAAACGCTGGTCCGGTCGCAGAGTCCTCGCGGACTCTTTGGCGCCCTCATCGGCGCGCTCATTCCCCGCAATTCCTACATGTCCAGGAACCCAGCAGAAGATAATCTCGACATCTGCCCGGCTTGCCAAAACCGTGGCGTCACGGATATCGCGAACCAGGGGATGCGGAGATTCCAATGCCCCGAGAGCACTCAGGGCGCTTTGTGAGTCGCTATAGATCACAATCCGGTCTCCGAACCGGGCACGTCGCGTAATCTCCCGTACCGAGTGGTGTATTGCCACCAGCTCGGCCGTGAAGACAGACGCAGCGCCTGGTAGAGCCCCGCTGACTTCAAACAAAGGGGATACGGCGTGGAAGCCGACCCCCTCTTGGTGCTTGGAGCCATCCGTATACACTGGCACGGTACCAGCGTGACACGATGTGTGCTCCAAAAATGTCGAACGCAATACTCCCGGCGTAGTACAAACTTTGGGAGCAGAGGCGTGGCAACAAATTGCTAAATGTGGTACCCTCCAGGGTGGCGTCCTGGGCAGAACCAGGGGCGCCACCGGCCCGAGAGCTATATCTACCTCTCGAAGGAGTTTCCTGGCCCTAAACCCAAAGGGCTTAGGGTATGACTGGCCTCTCTCGGCGGCATAGGCACCATCAAAATCAGCTGCGGACGCAGTGAGAGCTGTTGGCGACTGAGGGAGGCGCTGGGCTCGCGCATACAGGCGAGTGATGCACTGCACGCGGCGCAGAGCGAGTGGCATCTTCCCAGCATCGACTAACAGGCTCTCAATGAAGGAAGTGCGGAAGGCACCGGTCGCAAGGCGAAGGCCGGTGTGGTGGATTGAATCCACCTTCCGCAATAAACGCTCGGCTGCGGATGCATAAAACTCGCATCCGTAGTCGAGCTTCGAGCGAACAAAGGATCGATAAAAAAGTAAGGCGGTAGCCCTATCAGCGCCCCAACCGCTGAACGTCATGGAACGGAGAATGTCCATGGCGCGGGTACAAGAGACCCTAAGGCTGCGAATATGAGCCTCCCAGGTGAGGCGTCGGTCGAATACAAGACCAAGGAAACGGTGCGACTCAACCACATCCAGGCGCACCCCATTAAGAAACAAATCTGGGTCAGGGTGAAGCCGTGGATGGCGGCAGAAGTGCACCACCTTAGTCTTGGCCAAAGAAAACCGAAACCTGTGCGCTTCGGCATAGCGAGAGACGCGGTTCAATGCCTGTTGGAGTCGACGCTCCAGAGTTGGCATCTGGGCCGCGCCAAAAGAGATCGAAAGGTCGTCCACGTAGAGCGTAGCGAGAACATCTTCTGGCAGCACCGAGGTGATGCAGTTGATGCTCAGGGCAAAGAGTGTGACACTGAGGACACTTCCCTGCGGGACACCCTCTTCCTGCTCCTTTGGGGCAGAGAGGGCTCCCCCCACCCGTACGCGGAATCGACGATCTCGCAAAAATTCAGATATAAACATTGAGAGGCGTCCCCTCGCCCCCATCGTGTGGAGAGTCTCCATGATACCGTATCGCCATGCGGTATCATAGGCCTTCTCCAGATCAAAAAACACCGTGGCGTAGTGCTGTCTACGAAGGAAAGCCTCGCAGACGGCATTTTCCAGTCGGAGCAGAGCATCCGACGTGGAGTGAAACTTACGGAAGCCGCACTGTGCAGAAGACAGATGGCCTCCGCTGTCCAGGAAATGGGCTAATCTAACATTTACCAATTTCTCCATCAACTTGCACACGCAAGAGGTTAGAGAGATTGGGCGGAAACCGGTCGGAGTAGAGTGATCTCTCCCCGGCTTGCGAAAGGCGAGCACAGTAGTGATTCGCCAGGAGTCTGGGAGAAGACCTTCCACCCAGATCCTGTTGAACAGATCTAACAGAAAGGCCATGCCTCGCTCACCCAGGTGTCGAAGCATGGCGTACGGGACATCTTCCGGACCATGGGTGGTGTCCGCGCACGAAGCGAGAGCGGAACGCAACTCACTCACAGTAAACTTGTCGTTGAAGGGTTCTCCGCCTCTGGAGGTAAAGTCCAGCCGGCGGCCTTCCGCGACATCACGACGTGCATTGAATGCTGGCGGAGCAGCATCACGGCTAGAGAATGCAGAGAAAGCGGTCGCTAAGGATTCCGCCACGGACGCGGGGTCCGAGATTGCGGTCCCATTCTCCTGGAGAACGGGAGGGGGGTCCTGCGAGAACTTGCCCCGAATCTTTTTGACTCGCTTCCACACCTCAGCTAAAGGGGTCTTCCCGTTAAGTGAAGACACGTATGCCCGCCAAGAAAAGCGGCGGGCGTGCTTCGAAATATACCGGAACCTAGCCCTAGCCCGACGAAATTCAGCGACAGTGAAATCGTTCGGGCGGCGCTTATAGCGCATGTAGGCATAACGCTTCTGTTTGAGGGCCGTCTCACACTCGGCCGACCACCATGGGAGTGGTCGGCGTGCAAAACAGCCAGACGTCCTAGGAATAGTAGTCAGGCCCACGGCGATAAGGTTGCCGGATAAGAACTCAACGGCCTCATCTACCGACCTAAACTCCTCGACTGAGATAGAGAATTCAGTCATTTCCTGAAATGCAGGCCACCGCGCCCGTGCCAAGCACCACCGAGGTGGTCTCTCAGGCGGCAGTTGCCCTGAAAATGATATTTGAATGGGAAAGTGATCACTACCATGGAGGTCATCGACCACCCCCCAATCAAAATCAAGCTGTGCATCCGAAGAGCACAAAGATAGGTCAAGGTAAGAAAATGAAGCGGTTCTCGGACAGTGATGCGTAAACTCATCCACGTTTAGGACACCCATCTCAAGCTCTTCGATCAGATCGGCAAGGACTTGTCCCCTGGGATTTATGGTGTAATCTCCCCAGAGAGGATGCCTGCCGTTCAGATCTCCAAGCAAGAGATAGGGCCTCGGCAACCGTGCCACGACGCGGCGGAAGTCCTCCGCGTCGAAGTCAGCTGACGGTGGAATGTACGCAGAAATGATAGTATACCTCCTATCCAGGTGCAGCTGCACAGCCACTGCCTGTAAGGAGGTATCTAAAGAGAAATGAAGAACGGAGACATCATGCCGGGTGTAAACCGCGCATCCCCCAGCCCGGCCGTCCCGCGGTGGTGGGGTTGCAAGACCCTTATACCCCGGGAGGGCAGGCAGTGGGCACGCGCCTAGCATGGTCTCCTGCAAAAAAATAGCTAACGGGGAACGGGACGAGGCGAGCCTCCGCAGCTCCTCCCAGTTGGCCCGGAGTCCACGGCAATTCCATTGAAGGAATATGCCCTCCAGGCCTAGCTTGGAGGAGACGCGGGGGCCCTCCTCGAATTGAAGACCCTCACGGGAATGGCCGTACGCTTCCCGGGGGCAGAACCCCGGGCGCTGTTGGCCGGACAAAGCGCTGGAGGCGCTGTCGCCTTCGAGGACTTATTGGGGGAGGTTGACCTCGCCATGCGAGTCTTTTCCTCCCTCCGCCTCGAAACCTTAGGCGGGCGCTGCGGCTTCGGAGGCGGGGGGCCCTCTTTTCGAGGAACCACCGTCTCCGAGCCACTCGCTCCACCTCGTGGCGTGGGCGAAGGAGCCGAAGCTGCTTTGTTGCTGTCTTCCTTTCGGGGGACAGCTTTAGGAACCCCCGAAGATGGCCTAGCGACCATCTTCAGGGGTGTTGCCTCCTGTGAGTCTAACGACTCGGTGGAGGCGCGTGGCCGTTTCGCCTTACGGGAAACGGTCACGCTGGGGAAAGAGGGGGGAGCCCTGGTTTTAGCCGGGGCTGGGTGTGAACCCTTTTTGCCGCCAGGTCTACCAGGGGAGCGCCCGGGTGTAGTAGAGCCCGCAGAAGGGCTCCGAATGGGCGCGGAAACAACCGTGCTCGTTGGCCTGGATGGGCCAGGAGCAGAGGGTGCCTTTCGAACTACTGAGGCATATGACGTCCCAGGCAGAGCTGGGCGCGCCAGGACCAAGTCCTTAGCCTCGCGGAATGAGAGTCTATCCTGGGCCTGAACGGCCAGGATTTCTTTCTCCAGGAGATATGCACCACATCGCTTCGAAGAAGCAGGGTGCGGCTCTCCGCAATTGACACACTTGGCCACACACGATTTGGACTTATCGTGTGCGACCTTGGAGCAATTTACACAGACTTCGGGTGACCCCGACTTTGCACGTCTACATGAGCGATTCGTATGGCCGAAGCGGTGACAGTAATAGCACCGCCGTGGCAGTGGCACGAATGCCTTCACGCGGTAGCGGTACCAACCGGCACGCACCGACTCAGGGAGCTTGTCACAGTCGAACGTGACGAAGAGTGTAGGGGTGGGTCTCGAAGCCCCTCCCTGTTTTCTCATCACACGTTCGACCTTGACCGCCCCATGGTCGGCCAGCTCTAGGGTGATGTCCTCAATGGAGTAGTCAACGAGTTCCCTCGCATAAACTATTCCTTTCACAAAGTTCATGGTAGAGTGCGGCGTCACACTCACCGGGGTGCCATGAAGTGTCCGAAGAGCACTTATCTTGGCCGCCTCGGCGGGATTCGCCGCATTCGCCAGAAGGCTGCCGTCCGAGAAACGGGCCACCTTCGGCTCTCTACCAATTGCACTAGCTAATCCTCTCCTCTGATGGATCATGTTGCCCTTAGACAACATGGTGCCATCAGTGGAGCGAATAACGAGGAAGCGTTTGAAGCCAGCGGGCTCGAAAACGCCAGGTAACCTCTGAATCAGGGGCCCCGATGTCATCGAGGCTCCACCCTGTGCACTTTTGGTCTTTGTCATCATCAGGAGCTCCGTACCCGGGGAAGCAGAGGGCCCGGATGTGCCGATCTTGGCTTGGTCGCTTGCCAAAGTGGCAGCAGACCCATCCGTCCCCGTAGCCCCCGCGGATTGAGAGGAGCCCCGAGTCTTCTTCGTCTTTTTGGTCTTTTTCATCCTTTTCTTTTTTGGAGAGGAGGGCGGGGAATGAACCCGCTTCTCACCCCCGCCGGTAGAAGCCCCCAGGCCAGATGGACCGGCCTCAGCCAGGTCCTTTTCCGAAATGGAGAAGGTCCTGGTGGTCGCAGGGGCATCATCTGGAGGAGATCCCTCCCCTCCTTGTACTGCCTGAGAATCCACAGCCGTTTGATGAGGACCTTGCATAGGGGCGGATTCGGGTTCGGTGCTTGGCGCCGAGCCCGGATTCCCCCCCATGGAAGGCCCTACCTTCTGAGGCTGGTTTTCCTCAAGGACCATGTATATCACAGGAGGGGCCTCCAGTTGGCCATCCCCTCCCAGGACATCGCAGGTCTCCTTGGCAGCGTCATAAGTCTTTAGTGGGGAGGCCCAGGCCTTGACCCCGGCAAGGTTTAATATTTTTGCCAGCAGGTCTTTTGAGGGAAGCGACCGAAGGGGCCTGGCTTCCCTCTCCCCCCTAAGGGGGTTTGCCCTACCGAGCCGCTTGTACGAGGGGCGGTCGGCAATGGGCTTCCTGCTGGCTTTCTTGGCAGTCCCCTTAGAAAGCAAAGGAGGGACTGCCGCTGGAGATAGGGAGGTGCCCGAAAGCACCTCCAGAGAAGGGGGTGAGGGGGAGTCCCCTACACCCGTAGGCGTAGGAGAGGAGTAAGCCTCCTCTCCGGTTAAAGAGGTATGGAGGGTCCCCTGCGCAAGCACAGGGGGGGGGGGGGACCTCCATCTTTTCTGTGGAGCTGCACGAGGGCGGCTCCGTTGTTTTAGGGGGAATTAAGGGGAGATGTTTTTTTTTTCATCATTGGGCATGGTGACCCTCTTTGTTTTACGGGACGCAATCGCTCACCACCTCTTGCAGTAGCCCACACTGCAAGAGGTGCTTACAGGCCCGGCAGAGCCAGGCGCCGCCATTTGGGACCACCCCTCCCGCCTGGTGGCCTGGCAGTCCTTCGGCATGGCGGCTCCACCTTAGACACGGCGTAAAACAGATAGAATGTGAAGAGGAGAGGAAAAGGGATGTGAGGAAGGTATGGGTGGGGATGAAGCAGGTTGTTAAAAAAAACCCATCACGAACCGGAGCTGAGGGGTTAGGGAACAATGTCCCCTCCCCCCTCAGCCCCCATCCGGGGTGGTTGGCTTGAGAAGAAGGTCAGCATTCTACCCTGTGAAATTAGAGGCTGACCAGATAAAGTTGTGGGAGAGGTTGTATGAAAAGTGACGAGGTAGGGGAGAAATCGGGCTATCTGAAGGAAGGAAGAGAGGCTAAGCTGGGGCCGGACGGAGCGCTTGCTCTCAATTATTCGGACTTATGACATTATGACCATATGACCTTACAACATTCAAAACTTTCAATATTTCTCGTACTCACTTGGGAGGACCTTGGAAATTATATCATTCGAAAGAGAATATAAAACAACATAAGGGTTCAAAATTTCGTTAGAATTAGCCGAATAGTTATGATATCATTGCCAAAGACCTCAATGAAAAGTAAAATGGTTGTCATCTGACCACCTAACCTACGGACCGACATAGTAACTTATAGAGTCGCTGCAAGCGTGTTCAGAAATATGAGATTTTGCAGAGCTGTCAAGGTTTTTTTTTCATTTAGCCTGGGAGCTAAAAGCCCCAATGCTTTTTGGAGAGTGCCAAATCACGTGCTAAGTCATTCAGTTCCGCCTGACTTAAACGCTGTGGAGCTGATGACTGTTTTGCATTAGGTGAGGAGTCTTCGGAATCTGAGACCATCTCTTGAGACTCCGGATCAGATTTACTGCTTTCGTCTTCAGAGGAGAAAATACCATTACAAACTGGTACTGGAAATTGCTCAGAATGCGGAGTAGGTCGAATTGCAGAATGAATACTGAGAAAGGATATATTATGCCGATTTTTCTTGCCAATACCTTTACTGTTGACCAGAAAAAATAGCAGTCAGTCATGTCGTCCTTTGGTTCTCCGCCAAACCAATGGGATTCCAAAAGGTAGACCTTTTCGTTTTTCTTTTGTTCAGTAACGAAGCCTTTCTTCACTATTATGGCGCAGTCTGTGGAGCTCATTTTTTTTCTCTTGGTCACCAAAGGGAACGTCAAAATAAGCCTTATATGTATGGCGCACAAAGCTTGTTATATTACACCTTTGATGAACAAATGTGTAGCAGCCACAAATCTAACAGAACTCATTAGGTTCATTTATTCATTTATGTCTACTTTGAAAAGTCATCATTAGATCTGTAACAAAACATGAATAAATAAGATTAATTTCAGTATGAATTCCAAATGGCCTGAAAGTTACAACATACATAGGTACATAACGAATTTTACATTTATGTAAAATCAGAGTTGAAAACTAATTAGAATCAGTTAAAAAATCCGATGCAACAGAAAACGAGAGCAAAAAAAAATATCCCTAGTGTTATGTTTAATTTTCTTGAATGTTATTTATTGGTTACAATTTTCTATACATTCCTGTATTTTCCTCTCATAGTCTCTCCGAGTAATGATGATCATCCTGAATCTTCAATAGATTGCGAGTAATTTTTGATGGAAATAAAAGAATTTAACATGACCTTAAATCGTTTATTTTCACGAAACAAAGTTGAAATATGGAATTTTTTTACAATCGGTGAAATTTAGTCTAAAAGTGTGACAAAATCAAAGAATTATTCATTAGGGAAATAACATACATATTCAGTTATGTCCGATGCCTTATAATGGTAAAAAATGTTAGTTGTACAATAGTTAACATAAGGGCAATATAAGTAAGTAACTAGTTAAATAAATGTTCATAGCTAAAACGACTTATTTAAAAAAATTCAAATGCAAAAGTTGTTCATTTCATATTCTTTTGTTTTGTATTGGTAAATAGAAGATATGAACATCGATCTGATTGCTGGTGATTGAATGGGTATGATTGTGTTGATGGACAATGGTTTGATTAATTGGTTGGATAAATGGATATTGTTTATGATTTTAAGAGAATATTAACACTGACACCTCAAATACCTTAGTTATAAGTGGATAACATTTCAAATTAGATGTATCTATTATTTATGTTTATTTCTATTTTTCTACCTACCTCATGTCTGCTACTTAATTATCTTGCATACGTCGTCTAAAATTGATCTGTTTTTGCTAATCTTTAATCCTCATATATCTAAGAAAGGGCTCATTTGAACACTGTACGATGCCTTTCTTTAGCATATGTTGACACATGTTTATCACATATTCTTTTGTTCTATTTGGCTCTATCCAATAATAGTTCAATTTAGTAACATAAAAAAGGCGTGGCAAACAGAACAATTTGTTTTATTTCCCAATATTTATTGCATGTTTCTTATTTTAATGTGTAATTTTCTCATTGCTTGCATCCCATAAATTTGGCAGAAAACTAACTAGAGTAACCAGTAAAAGGGTTTACAAAGCATAGATGAGAAAGATTCATGTATGATATGATAGAAGGGCAGTATAATGCACACAACCAAAAAGAATGTTCTCAGGGAAAATCAGGAGAGAAAGTAAAATTTGAAGACCAAATCTATATACAAGAAAATGGGACGGGTTTATTTTTTGACCAACTCCACCCCTCTACTAGTAATTGAAATCGGAACACAGTTCTTCGGAAATTCCGTCTGGACAGGCGCACATGCGCCCTCCTTTTCCATTAGGGAGACACAGATGTGTTTCGGGACAGTTTCCTCTGCTGTTTCGGCATACGTTTGATACTGCAACGAAACCAGAAAGCCGACAATCAAAGTTAAGAGAGAACTAAATCCATAAAAGAAAGATGAAAGAAAATAAGGATTATACAGATAAAACAAGGAAAGGAGAGATAATCTAGAACCAAAATGATGTCAAACTAATAAAGAAATATCTAAAAACAGCAAAAAAATAATAATAAGGATTATATAAATAAAACCAGGGAAAGAGAGATAATCTATAACAAAATGATATAAAGCTTAAAAAACATCTAAAAACAGCCACCCCCCAAATCATAAAGATTATATGGATAAAACAAGGGGATGGGGAGATAATCTAGAACAAAAATGATGTAAAACTAAAAAACATCTAAAGACAGAAAAAGAAGATAATAAGGATTATATAAATAAAACATGGGAAGGGGGAGATAATCTAGAACAAAAATGATGTAAGACTAAAAGAAAATACCTAAAAAAGCAAATAAAATGATTATGTAAATAAAATAGGAAATGGGAAGATAATCTAGAACAAAAATGATGTAAAACTTAAAAAAACTCTTAAAAACAGCAAAAAAAAATTAAGGCTCATATAAATAAAACAAGGTAAGGGGGAGATAATCTAGAACAAAAATGATGCAAAACTAGAATAAAAACTAAAAACAAAAAAAATTAGATTATTTCAAGGAGGCAACCCAGCGGAATGCAATACCAAAACAAAACCAATAGAAAATAAGGACAAACATAAAGGACATCGCTAATAATTTAATTCGAGACCCTTAGCTCAAGTTACCGACCTGGAGGACATTGTTCAGGAACTACCGCAAGTCCGTACAGTTTACCAGAGCCGCCGAGAGGGGGCATCCGGACCGCTTCTTCAACGCCACTGTATTTGCTCACCTCGTGAATTCGAGTACTGTGGACACACAGAGATCGGTATGATTTGGGTATTGTTTACGCCCGGGTCGCATTATCTAAGGCATATCTAGGTAAGGCCTACAGTTTAGCATGGAGTGTGAGAATTGCTAGATGGACGCCCCTAGAGGTGAACCGGAATCCATACTCCATCCGACGGTTAACGAGACCTAATGTGGCTTAACAAAACTTATATTAATAATACTGATAATAATAATTATTATTATAATTTATTATTATTATTACTTAAAACTTAGATGCAAACATTAACAAGTGTATCTCCACTAGAAAGTTTGCAAAGAGAGATCTGGAAAGAAAGTGGCGAAGATGAAGGGGGGAGGGGTGACAATGTAAGGAAGATATGTATGTAGCTAAAATCCACTTATGAGCGTCGTGGCCTGGAGAACACGCAATTTTCACGATGTCAGCTGCAGAATGCTTGCCTATACTACACTAACAACCACTTGTGGGGCTACTGGAAATGGACCATAACTTAGTCTGCTCACCCCACCCCCTCCGTTCTTTGACCTTTCATAAACTGCTATAAAAAATGAGAGTGGTAAAGGAAAATGAAAGGTGTAAATAAAAGAAGCTGGCATATTAAACTGGAATTGAATAAAAATAAAATAGAAGCAACCAACGAGGGTATGTTGACTTAGTGAAAAAGAATGAGATGGCGAATAAAGGAAAAAGGTGAACTAAATTAAAGGACAATAAACACTGCCCTGGATAACATAATTAGCTCTAAACATTGGGGCCGGAAGGGCAAACTATCAAAGGCTAAGAACGACTTCGTACAAAACGGAATCGAATTTAAAAGTACGAGCAAAGCGGAATCGAATTTAAAAGTACGAGCAAGACCCCCCATCCCCTCCCCTACTGAGACGCAAAGACGCGCACTGATTTTTCATTAGAGGGAAACAAAATCTTAATTCCTTCCTTTTACCACCAAATCAACGTAGTAATTATGTTGAACTCAATAAATACTAAGCATATACCTGACATTCATCTTGAGACTTGGAAAAAGATAATTATTAACTAACAAAAACAAACATCGTGATTAAAACGGATGCATTTAGTCCATTTTTCTCTCCCCTCAATACCTTTAGCTTTCTCGCAAATGACAGTAATTGAATTTACTCTATAACGGCCCGATCACTTGTTAAATAGTTTAATTATATAATAAATCGCTTGATTACCACTTAATTGTTTTACGTATGTAATAAATCACCCGTTTACAACTTAAATATTCTAATTATATAATAAACCGCCTGATAATTACAAATGTTTTTATTCTATAAAATCAACTGATTACCAACTGTCTTAATTGTTTAATAAATCACCTGATTACCACTTAAATGTTTAAAGTATCTAATGAATCGTCTGTTTACAAGTTAAATGTTTTGATTATAAAATAAATCGCCTGGTTATTACAAACGTTTTAATTCTATAAAATCAACTGATTACCAACTGTTTTAATTGTTTAATAAATCGCCTGATTACCACTCAACCGTTTTAATTATACCGGGTGTCCCCAAATCGCTATAAGCAGAAAAATATTTTGTTTTTAAGATCTCCTTCAAGAACGTCGCTGTCTAAAAAAGAACGTATTAAAATCATGATTTGATCATGGCCCCGCGGAATGGTGCCTACGAGATCCCCTGATCTTCCCCCGATCGACCTTTACTTAGAGGTGGGGGGGGGGACCTGAGGTTCATAGTGTACAATGACAAGGTTAAAAACATAGATTATTTAAAGGAACGCATTCGGAATGCTTGCTTAACTTCCATAAAACCAGGTATGTTGACATGTATTCGCCATGAGTGTGTTTACAAAAGAAATGGGAATCATGTAGAAAATATTTTGTAAATAAAAGTACATTTTGTTAATTTTCCAATGTATGGCGCCCTTTCGGACACCCTGTATATCAATCTGAACTGTTGAAAACTTTGTATTTTTTTATAATTTCTTCTAATGGGAAATAAGTGCGACCCCTCTCTACCACAGACCGCTGAGGGGGATGGGGGAGAGCTAGGGATTTTGATCACCTGCAGTACAAAGACTGGAAAAATCCCATTTTCTTTCTATTAAAAAAAACGAAAACAAATGAGAGCATTTGTGCAGAAATAACTGGAGGGACTTGATCTAGTGGCGGTCAATTTATATCATCTTTGAACTCAGTGACCTCAATTACCTTTGGTAGCATCGGTTTTAGCTGGCTACATTGAGCCAGCAACTCGTTGCGAACAGAAGATGAACACAACACGAGATTAGCATCACTCAGAGACCTGCTTCGCCACAGGTAAATAGGGAGAAATTTAAGAGAAATGAAAATGTTTGCCAAACCCGAGGAGTGAAAAAAGGTCGATAAAAACTTGAAGAATGTGAGCTCTCCTGAACTTGTGTCCATCCTTTGCGCACCCTCCTTGCCCCAACGAACGTAGCTGAATCTGCTACTATACACCCTTGGCCCAAAGTATAGAGCACCCTTTATATATTTATATATTTAACACATTTAATCAAACTATTTAGAATTTTTCATATTATTCATAACTAAGTATTATAATAATGTGAATTTTCCAATATGTTTGAATATTTTGTTAATATGTTTTAATTAGTATTTTACTAAATGGAGTGTGATTAATAAAATAACATGTTTTCTCAAATCAAGTTTCAGCTTAAATTTATAATATTGTGCAATATCGTTCTAAAAAAGTAATATGAGTTAAACGCTTAAATTTCAGAAAATGCCCGCCCTCGATTTTGGAGAGGATAATTCATATTTGTATTTAAAAACAAGTAAGTGTTTTTGTTTAATTTAGAGAGGGTTTTTCTCTTGGGCCAATTCCCCTAAAGTGTTTTTTTTCCTTAGGTTATTGGAATTTCATCGTATTGTATTATATATCATTTTTTTAATAGATATATTTATAACAAAGTGACCACAAACATTGTGGGCGGACATTTTCCGAAATTTAACTACCTAAAACTAAAGAAATTGCAGAAGCACAGACAGCACAAATCCGACTTCCCAATAGCCAAGACTCATTCATCAAAGTTAAAACATGACGCGAGAAATTAAAAGCTGAAATGGGAAAGATGACGTCAGAAATTTGTGAAAATTTGGTGAAATCCAAGCCACGAAGAATTATGGGTCTAATTAAAGTAAAATTAGGTCTAACTAAGTATTAAAAGTAATCAAAAATAAAAATATACAAATAATCCATTCATTTACCACAAATGTCTAATTAATTTATATGAATTATTCCATACGGTGCTTTATACTTCCGGCAAAGGGTGTATATCTTCCACATTATTTCACTTCTCCCATCTTTACTACTTTCTTTACTGATCTCTCTTTACAAACTTCATGACGAAGATGCCCTCACTGGTTTTCGCGTTCAATGTAAAAGCGATTCTCTCACACGTCTGAATAGACCCAAATAAAAGGTAAAGAGGGTATTAGGAGCCTTTGAAATACTTACTCGTTCCAGTCAGTATAGAAAAAGCTGCGCTTGTTGAGTGATAATCCAAAGGGGTACATGATTCCCTCTATGATAATTCTTCTTCCATAGCCCTGAATTCCAATGCATTCTTTCAGTGTTGTCCAGGGTGTATGGCAGAGAGAAGAGAAAGAAGGAAAGAAGTTAATTTGAATAAGAAAGAGGCGCCTTTTGAAATTTTAAATTGCTTTGGTTGTTGTAAATTTTAAATTGTTGTGGTTGTAAGCAATTTTAAAATTTGTTGGTGGTCCTAAATTCTAGAGTTTTAAATTATGGGGATCGTCTCAGAATGTTAATTGTGGTGGTTGCTCGGAATTTCAAATTGTCTTAACTATCCGGAATGTCGAATTGCTGTGATTGTCCATCATTTCAAATGATCGCGGGTGACGGTAATTATAATAAAGTTTGTCGGGATTTAAAACTGCAGTTGAAGTCTGGACTTTTGAATCGAGAGGACCATTTGAGTCATATTTGTCTTATTAAGGAGGACTTCCTTCTTTAGTGGAAAATATAGAACTATCCCTGAACTTCAATGTAGAGAATTAGATGTATACAAATAAATCAACCTTTAGACTAAGATGTACACAAAAAATGCAATCTTGAGATTAAGATGCACACAACGCAGTAAACCTCAAAACTTTTATTTATAGAAAGACGTCATCCTCGAGACTAAGATGTGTCAGCAAAAAGTCAACCTCGAAACTAAGATGTACACAAAAAGTAAACCTTTAGATTACGCCGCACACAAAGAAAACAACATCGAGACTAAGCTAAATACAAAGAAGTCATTCTCGAGACTACGATGTATACAAAGAAGTCAAAGTCGAGACTATGATGTATACAAGGACAAAGAAGTCATTCTCGAGAGTAGGATGCATACAAAGAAGTCAACGTCGAGACTTATATGTATACAGGGTAAAGGAAGACAACCTCGAGACTAACCGATTCGGTGTGTGCCCGCGTCCGCCCAGCAGAGAGTCGAGGTCTCGAAATCGACCGCGAGGGAATTGGGCAGCGAGACACCTTCGCCCGAGACCAAGATCTCCCGTCCGGAGCCGTCCATGGCGGATTTCTCGATCTTGGGATTATTGCGATTCCAGTCGCTCCAAAACAGGTATCTGAGGGCAAAGCAACCTCTTTAGCTGACGAGAGCATTTTCAAGAATGAGGTGAATGACAGACATATGAAGGAAACAAAAGCGGACAAATGAGCATATCTTATTTTAATGTTACTCTCTTTTCATGCGGCAACTAACGATTGCGAGAAGGCAACTGGTACCAGGGTAGAATAGTTCCTGGAGGTATCTGGTACATATTTAGCCTCACTTACTGGAGGTTGCTGGTGCCTTGTACCATTTTTTTCTAAATTATCCCTGAAGCAACTCTTTTAGCATGAATACCTTCGGATCTCTTTCCTCTCCCTATCCCACCCTGTCTACCTTCTGTACACTTTTGTTCTCTTATATTTCTCTGATCACTATCAGTATTTAGTTTCTCTCCTGCAAAAACCTAATAACACGATCATACTCCTTCCACAGCACATCTAACCCACTTCTACTCAAATGCAGTCCATCTATCGCATATTTTTTTTTCTATGAAGCTTATCAAACATATCCACAAGTCAGCCAGGGTTATTCTACTTACCTGTTATGAAGTTAGTCTTAATTATTGAAAGTACCTATTACTTAGCCTTAGTTATTGGAGGTAATTGGTACCTAGTAATTTCCTTCAGTTAATTGAAGTACCTGTTACTAAGTTGGCCTTAGCTATTGTGGAAACTTAGTTCCACGATACTAGGTATGATGAATGTTTTTATTCCCTTTAGGATAATGGATAGGACAAAACCTTTCGCTGACCCACGGTAATCATCCAGCTACCTACACCAGGAATGGACAAATGAGTGTTGGTCTTTGTCTTTATTCTCTGCTGGATCAAATACATTGATCAATGCCCGGTTACCTACCCGAGACCTGGGTGGACAGTGATACCCCTTGGGTTAACTAGGTCTCCCTCGATTACGGTCTTAGACAGCGTTCCTTTAAGATCGGACACCCCGACCACGTCGTGCAGTGAATCTGTCCAGTAGAGGTTATTCGATACCCAGTCGACCGCCACGTCCTCCGGAGATCCGATGGCACCTGAGGGCAACGAATGGACCTTTTAAACTTCAAAGAAAGCATTTGAATTAGGTTGTCAAGAAATTAAGGGTTTTTAGAAGATTGAACCATATCAACTTGAGGGAAAGCTTTTGTAAGCAAAGAAATTTTAATTCTTTTGAAAGTTTGAATTTGTAAATGCGAATAAAAGCTCTTGCATTATGTTGTCAAGAAATAAGTTTATTTTAGAAGATTGGAGCTTGTCAACTTGTTATCTTGTATGTCAAGAAATTTTATTACTTTGGAAACTTGCACTTTTTTCAACTCAACTAAAAGTTCTTGTATTAGGTTGTTATGATACCAAGGTACATTTGAATACTGGGCCTTGTCAACTTGACTGAGAGCTCTTGTATTAGGTTGTCAGAAATTAAGTCATTTTGAAAAATTGGACATTGTCACCTTGAGGTCCTCTGTAATGTAACGTCTAACGTAGCTTTCTAAAATACTGGAAACTATTTAATTACTATTATATGAACTTATTGAAAGTTCTCTAAATATTGGCATGATTTTAAGTTTTAAATTGTTAAAAGACTTTTTATTGATGGCAGAATGCAACAGTATTTATAATCTTCGCCTTGAGAAGAATAATGTTCTAGTCACTAGAGTGGCATAATATTCCTTGCGACTTCAATGAAAGTGATGAAGTAAAAATATTTAGGTTAGGGGCTAACTCTTAGAATTAGGCTCTTAAGAAATTAGTGTCGTAGATATAGACCCTTTTTAGGTTGTTTGCAATGTCTAGGCTTTTTTAAGCAATGCCTAGGTATTTTTAAAGCTAACAATGCCTATGTTGTTTTTTTTTAAGCTAGCAATGCCTAGGCCTTCTGTTAAGCTAAAAAATAGTGTTTGGATGACAACTGAACTGTCTGTAGGACAACGTTTACAACGTGTAAAGATTTCTTCATCTCTGTTGGCCTGAAATGCCCGTGATCCATTTCTAGGCAGAATTGTAATTACGAGAGATGAAAATATGGGTTTTACACTGCAATATTAATCCCCCTGAACAATTGTTTGATCAAAACAAAAGCCATTTCTACTCCTAGAGATAAATGTGAAGGAATTTATTCCTTATGAGAGCCTCAATAATAAGTACAGTCACCCCACACCTAATTGTTCAACAATTGCAACGTTTAAACGAAGATCTTGAACGAAAGTCCTTCACTGTTCAACCGAAAGGGTGTTGCCTCTCTTTTGAGATTGCACGCCCACAGGGGTCACGTTTGACCCAAGAAAAGGATAATGCGTTAAGTTGGCATTTTTTTTCCTCCTCCTCCACATTCATCGGATCTTTCACGATCTGATTACTATTTATTTAAGCCATTACAACTTCAACTAATGGCAAAGTTTACTCTGATATGGAAGTGGAAAAGGATAAAAAATGATAATATATTAAATTTTAACCGAATGATTTCAGGAAAAGAATCCACTGCTTGGTTAAATGATAACATTGGTAATAATTATGGAAACTATTTGACTGAATAAATAATGTAATTTTGTATATTAAATGATTTTATTTTTCTTTAAAAAAATTACAATCATTTCTTGTAGATAACTTCGAAAGATAGATAACTAGGTTATAGATAATGAAAAATACTAGGAAATAGATAGTAAATAACTGAAAATAGTAGACAAATATATAGATTATTAAAATTACTGAACAAATAATAAAATAGAAAATTTCAAATATAATGTAAATAGTAGATGATTAAAGATACTAGCAAAATAATAGATAAGTAGATGATACTAAATAATAGAGAAATAGAAAGGTAGATAGTAGATAAATCGAGGGAAGATAATATTTGTCTCGCTCGACCTGACCTCCTGTGATGACTGGTCGCCTGTCTTTGCCGTCGTATCTGGAGGATCTGATGGAACGACTTCCCACGTCGGTCCAATAATAGGTTCCCCCCAGACAGTCGACATCAGCCCCTGAAAACGAAGGGATTATTATCGAGACCTTTCTCTTTCTTAACATCGCCATTTAACTCTTATGTCGTTGCCACTTCGAACTAAGATGCGAAAACCAACGAAGGAATTTCCCGCAAAATATTTGTAAGAAGTGATCTGTAATGAAAGTGCTAAAGTTGGTGGAAGAATATATATATATATATATATATATATATATATATATATATGATGAAAATTAATGCAATATCGCAAGAAAAGATGAGGAATTAAACCACATTCTCCGAAGACAATTTAATTCAGAACAGTTTCGGTGTATCTCACACCCTTTTTCAACTGACACTGGGCAGAAAATATAAGGGGAAATGCATATAAGCATAACACAAGATCCCCTCTTTTTTCCCCCAATCCCCTACTTGCGGCTAATCTGGGGGGGGGGGAGGCCTAAACATATTGAAGGACTGGCATTTTACTATTTTGTTTATTTGCGATCTTATTACAGGATTAAAAGACAATTGACCCTCAGATAGATTTAAATTAGCAACTGACGATATCAAGCTCGATTCTACGATTCTTCTCTTAAAATAGTTAGCCGATTTAAATAACATTTTACTTCCATTGAAATCGATCGCATTATTCTTGTCTCTAACATGGCCAAATATTCCACTACTTTCGCTGCCCACTCTAATATCTCTTTTGTGTTCGTACAATCTCTTGTCTAGATTTCTCCCCGTTTCCCCTATATAAACTTTATGGCAATCGTTGCATGGTACTGCATATACTTCAATGCTATGATGCTCTTTGGGTTTCCTGGCCATCATCAATTGGTTTAAGGAATTATTATATTTAAAGGCTAGATTAATACCCGCTTTTCCAAATATGTCCTTTAAACTATTTAATTTATTATTAAAAGGCAATGTTATACATTTGTTGAATTCGTTAGTGCGGGAAGGTTTATTACCATAGAATGTTTTCCTAGCTGCAAAATGGGCAGACGATATGAACCAATCGGGGTAATACAAATTAGAAAAAATGGTCCTGATAATGACAATTTCTTCATCTAAATAGGAAGGATGACATATTTTTTTATGCTCTAAGGAAAAGGTTAGAAATTACCGATTTTTTAACAGTATTATCGTGAAACGAAAAATAATGTATATAGGCATTCGAGTGGGTTGGTTTCCTATACACGTCAAGTTTTAATTCATGGTGATCTTTATTAATGAGGACATCTAAAAAGGGTAATCTATTATCATATTCCCATTCATATTTAAATTTGATGGAGACATGCAAATTATTCAAATTATCAAAAAATGTATCAAAATCATGGCCATTAGGCCATACAGAAAATACATCGTCAATGTACCTTAATTATATAAAGTTAGGGAGAGAAATTGTGGGAAGGAGTTCAGTCTCAAAATATTCCATGAAGAGACATGCCAATATCGGAGATAAACTAATTCCCATGCTAAGGCCAAATATTTGTCTATAAAACTCATTATTTACTCGAAACACATTGTCAGAGAGACATAATTCAACTAAATCGATAAATTTACTCGTAGAAATGGGAAGATCCAAATTAAGTCTAGGCATGATTTCCCGCAGAAGGCCCATGGTTTGGTCAACCGGAACTTTGGTAAACAAAGAGTTTACGTCAAAGCTCAAAAGTTTTCCATCCGGTAATTGCAAGTGGTTTAATTCCTCATATATATATATATATATATATATATATATATATATATATGTGTGTGTGTGTATGTGTGTGTGTGTGTGTGTATGTGTGTGAGTATGGAAGATAATGGTAAACCACAATATTTGAATCAAGATTTTATTTATAACTATCGGACTAGTTTCGGCAACATGCCACTTTCAACTAATAATAAAGACGCTAGGCAAGGAGCAGAGAATATATAAGGTAAGACACAGGACCATCTGAGTGTATTAGGGCCGGGAAAGAATGCATCTGCTGGCATGAAGTCAGGGAGGGCACGCAGCTACCCATTTTAATTCATGACTAGTTTAAGGGAGGTTGTGTTGTGTTATGGTATGTTTTTTTTATCACCAAATCCCACCGTCTGGCGCAGATCTCGATTCGATCTGAATCCCAGTTCGCCGCTACAAGGAAGACACCCAATCAAAGCGGGTGGTTTGTAAGCCCGGTTAAAACGCAGATTTCTAAGCTGCCGGATGGCCGAGTGGTCTGGGCGACTGTCAATTGCATCTGGGGTGACGCGGAGACTGTTGGTTCTTCCCTCTGTACCAATACAACCACCTTTTCTTTTCCCATCGGTCATTTTCCTTCCTACACCTTACTCATGATAATAAATAAAATTATGAGGATGAACCCTTAAATATCTCTCTATTGCAATCAATGATTCTGGGGGCGTAGCGTTGCGGAAGCGGGTATCTTCTAGGCCTGGTTTCACCGCAGTCTTGTAAGCTAATGGATGGCCGAGTGGGCTGCACGTCTGTCAATTGCAGCTCAGCGACGCGGAGATTGTTGGCGTTTTTAAATTTTAGGAAGGTACCTTCTGGCAGCCACCAGTAAGGGCATAACGGACCCTTTTTGCCTCGCCTATACATTTAGCTGGGGGGAGGGAGAGCCTGTATTGCTGCCCGCTCTACCGGGGTAGTGCTAGGGAAAAGTAGAACCTACAGAAGGGTCCCAAGAGCGAGGAGGAGCTACCGCGCTCTTGTGCCTGGAAGGGACCAGAGTGGTGGAGGTTTCTTAACTTGAGACGCATAAGATGTCCCTGGTCGCGCAAACTGAGACAGGGCTATGTCTTCAGAACAAAAGAGAATTATTCGGGTGCCTTAATGACCAGAACTTCCTTCTCAAACAAATACGAGTCAAATTGCTTCGAAGAATCAGGGTGTGGCTCGACGCAATTCACACACTTTGCCTTACATGCCACAGCTTTGCCATGTAAGGTTTTAGAGCAGTTAGCGCAGATTTCGGTTTGACCCAATTTAGCATGTCTGTAAGTTTTATAGGTATAGCCAAAGTAGTAGCAACGCTAATACCTCAAGTATAAGGGCACTAATGCCTACACACGTTAGCGATACCCAAAAGTTCGCACTGACTCAGAAAGCTTATCTCGGCCGAACGTGACGAAGATTGTAGGGGTAGGTCTCGAAGCCCCTCCGTGTTTTCTTATCACGCGCTTGACCATGACTGCCCTCTCTGCAACCAGTACTTCTAAAATGTCCTATAAGGATTATTAGACAAGTTCCATCGTGCAGAGTCACTTACACAGGCAAGTTATAAAGCATTAGTAGGGTGCTTACAATGACCGCCTGAATAAGGTTAGCTGCATTCACCAAAAAACTCTCGCCCGAGGAACGAGTAACTTTTCGATCCCTCCTGAGACTACTGGGTCTCCCTGACCTGACCTAAAATTTTAAAGCCAGTGGGTTCGAAGACGAAGGGCAACCTCTCGGTGAGAGGGCCCAGACGTCACCACAGATCTTGCACCTTACTTTTCCTGAAGACTCCCCCCCACCCCCTCTCAAGAAGGCTTCAAGGCTGGACATGCCATCCTTAGCTTGGTTATACGCAGAATTGACACGGGAACCGTTAGTCGCAAGAATCCTCCGTAAGGAAAGTATCCCCTATTATTTTTTTTCCTTTATTTTTTCCTTTGGAGAGGAAGTGGGGTGTGCACACTCTTCCCTACGCGCCAACGGGGCTCTAAGGTCGAAATAACCAGCCTAAACCTATTCATATCCGAAAGTGAGAAGGACCCGACCACCTGCGGAACACCTTCGGAGTGGCAAAGGCCCTAGTCTTATTTCGGGTGCTTGGGAGCCCGTGTTTACATGGGAAAATCTTGCCTAGAGATGGGGCTAGGCTAGGGGATGTTTCCCACCGGGTCATCCCCGACTCCTGGGAAATACACTGCCGCATGGGAAAGAGGCGTCTTCGAGTTCCCGCTCACTTCTGGAGGGGCCTCCATCTGGCCATCCCCCAAAGGTGTCAGTGTTCCCGGCCGTGGAGTCACTAGACAGGGGTGTATGATTGCCCCTGTCATGTTTAACATCTACCTTGTTGCAGCCACTAACCTTTTCCGTGAAAGATTTCCATCCGGTCGTGGTGTTGGTCTCACATACCGGTTTGAAGAAGGTATTTTAAACCTACGCCGTCTCTTAGCACGAACAAAAATCTCACACGGCGAAATGTTCGAGCTTCAATAAGCTGATGACTGCGTACTAGTCTCACACTCCCCTGAGAACATAAAAGAAGCACCGAACCTCATCTATGACATTTACAGTACTCTTGGGCTTGTCATTAATACCAACAAAACAGAGGTGATGTACCAGTGTTCCGGTGCAGTCCCGTAGGTGGCGCCTATTATGAGTGTCGCAGGAGCTGAACTCAAGATCTCTCCTTAATTCAAATACCACAGTAGCATGCTGTCAGCCAAATGCTCTGCTGATGAGGAGGTGAACACGAGACTCAACAAGACATCGGCATCCTTCGGTAGGATCAGCAATCGGGTGATCCAGAACCACAACCTCTGACTCGCAATGAAGTTTGCTGCGTATAGAGCTGTGTGTCTCAACATTCTGCTGTACAGGAGTGAAACTTTTACTCTATATCGGAAACACATCAAACTCCTGGAAGCTTTCCACATGCAGTGCAGCAAAAACGTTATCGGTCTCATTTGGCAAGACCGCGTGCCCCACATATGCTAGAGCGTGTGGGATCTCAAGTAGTAAGTGCCTCCTCCTTAATAGACAGTTGAGATGACTGGGACACGTGCTTAGAATGCCCGCTAATCATTTTCCAAAACGCACCCTGTACGGAAAATTAACAGAGGGAAGGCGCACCTGCGATGGCCCGAAAAAGAAGTTCAAAGATGAGGATCGGAGGACACTGAAGAACTTTCACATCAACCCAGACCATCTCGAAGCTGCAGCTTCTGACAGAGCCACATGGCGTTCTGCCTGTCTTCAAGGACCGACCCACTTTAAGATGGAACGAACTCGACTGGGAAATGAGCTTCGTCATAGGCGTCACGAAAGGGCACTTTAGCTTCCTCCACCTCCGGTTCCAGATCTTCAGTTTCCTAAGTGTGGACGCCACTGCAAATCTCTCATCGGTTTCCACAGTTATGGGCGCACCCACCAACCGAGACTACTATGAGGGCATCCGTCATCATCGACCTCGATGGACTTCCAAAAGCAAAAGCAAGCATCGGCAGTCAAGGGAGCCGACCGTTGAGCAGACCTCTATCTGAAAGGTTCTTGGGTCGGCCAGGCCAGCCCCCAAGAGATTCAGGATACGAGAGTCGATTAGTAAACGGGGCGTACCATAGTGGACCCCGCCACCCTCTGCCACTCTAGATGGTACACCCCATCTATCGGCTCCGATGGTAAGAAGTCTAGTCTGGGCCGACTGTTGCGCATGACTTTATTAGCATTTCTAGCGCGACGCTGCGGAAGAGACGAGGTAAGGGTAGGCGCTACTGACTCAAACAAGAAAGTCGATCGCGGGCGACTATCAAGAAGTGGATAAGGAAGAAACCATTTTAGTTGTAGATGTAGAAGCGATGAAAGCCACCTCCGTAAGGAGAATTTTGGAGGCACTTGGGAAAGCACAAGGGGAGCTGCCTCTACTTGAGAAGTGGAGATGCCAAGGACGAATCAAAAGATAGCAAAGTGCAAGCCCCTTTAGTAGTTACGGGTGGTGGGAGGAGAGCCCCTCCAGCAGTTGAATAGGTACCTCAAGTTATCTCTCCCTCTCTGGCAACAATAGAGGGCGAGATGGCGGTTGGAGGTGGTTTTCTTTTCGCCTGTTGATGCTTTCTACTATCGGCCTCAGTTGCAGTCATGTTAAAGATATAAAAAAAAGGGATGGAAAACATTGAAAAAGAGTTATTATAGCCTCAAATATGCCTGGAGAGGTATAGGAAAAAGTCCCAATAGGATCGGAAACATCCTAAATCTGATCATTTACACATATGTACTCAGCTCGCAGATGTGAGCTAAGATGGGACTTGGCAACACAACCCGCCATACTCAGCGACTCTTTTCTTGAGGTTTTAACCCATAAAGAATGACGCTGAGGTGTGACGAGTGCGAAAGATGGGACACTTATAATTAAGGTTTGGACGCCGGCTGCCTGAGTGGTCTGACACACTTGTCAATTGCAGTTCGGCGACGCGGAGTTGTCAGTTCAGATCTCGCCACCTTTCGTGCGCTTCTTTCTTTTTCGATTGGCCATTTTCCTACCTACACCTTTCCTCTGTAAGGGAGATCAGAAGCTGATTTTCTAAAGCTTGTTTACCCTCATACCCTGGATTGGGATGACCTTTTCCATGCCATCCATGCAAAGTTTGTACATAATTCAGGTACACCAAAATAAAACTCCTCATACCCGGTGTAAATTATTAACCCACCCACTATAATAGTTATTTAAATTTCCATCGATACTCATTCTTATCTTTATGTAAAAATACCTCACCGATTGAATATGGGGGCGAGAGGCTCAATTAGTTAACTAATCCTGAAATGAATAATTAAAAAAATAATGAGTGCAGCTCCTTAAAAAGGTGTTTGAAAGATTTTTGTAAAGAAAGTGGTAAAGTTAGGGTAATTGAGAATATTTAGCTCGAATCGGTAATTTGAAGCGGTAGGGATGGGGAGGTCGCGCAATTATCCTACATACGATAACGATCAAAACGCATGTGATAACGTCATGGCTTGTTCACCTACCTACAGCCGTCATGTAGGGGTCCACATGGATGGGATACCCGTTCCCTAAGGAAGGATCTATGGGCATCCTCAAGACGGAGAGTCCCTGGTTAACAAGAAGGATGTTCTTTTCGTGGTCCGGAACTCCTGTGGTTCGGATAAACAAAATAAGAGTGAACTTGACAACCCAAACAGTAGGTGAACGTCCTAACAAACGTTGTTGGTCATATCTAAAGATTACAATTTTTTATGATCATGAAATTATTACTATTATTATTTCTTACGCATGAAGAGATTCGAGCAATAGAAAGAAAAAAGAATCATGGCCACGACTGTTTTATCCCCATCTATAGAACCGATCAGCATTAATATGGCAGAAAGAATTCGAGAGAACGGAACAAAACGTTGCTTCCTCAAGTTAATTCCTCGCATTGCTTCTTATTTCCCCGTCAATGGCTTCATGGAATTGTAATAATGAAGGGGACATCGCAATAACACGTGCCACGGCAGATGTTTAATACTAATAAGTAATAATAATAATAATAATGTGTCTTTAGGAGTACTAACTTTGGCAATTAAGTCCGTCTCCGCTGTAGCCCGTGGAACAAACACATTCGTGCTGATAAGCATCTGATGCGCTTCTCTGACAGTGGGCGTTTGCGTGACAAACGGAAGGGTCGTGAAGGCACGAATGGTCCAATTGGCAGTAGAACCCATCGCCTGAGAAACCCTGAGACGAAAAGATGATGGGTTTTAATTATTAAAGAGAAACCCTAAAAAGAGTAGAGGGGCTCCGTCTATTAAACAGAGGCGAGGAATACCTTGAACGATCCCATGGTGTTTCACTAGTTAAAGGTATTATCACTAAAGGGTGTTCTTTAGAATATCATGATGGATGGGGGGTATGGAAAAATTTACCTTAAATTAACCAAGGTTTTTTCTACCATAATATGAACTAACCTAACCTATACTAACTTATCCTATTCTAGATTAGGTTGGTTAGGTTAGGTTAGGTTTAGTCATGCTAAGCCATATTAGAGTCAAAAAGAACCTTGGGATAGATCATCTTTACAAGATCCGAGATCTTTGCTAATGAAGAATAAACGCCGCGGAATCCTATTTCCTTGTCTAGTGGTATCAAGATACCTCATTTGAATACCTCTTTAATCATTAAAGGGAAAATCTGCCTCAAATAAATTCAACAATTACCTTCCTCTTGGAAATTCCTATGTTAATGTACGCTAACAAACCTTCCGAACTTTAGGGTGTACACCTCTAGATGACCGTATATAAGGGGTATCGGAGCCCCCCCCCCAACTCCAACTCCTTGCTAAGGGCTTTGCTTCTAAGATCGAGATAAAGACAACACCAATAACGAGGTTTAATAATATTGCGTCAATTATGAACTTGCCTGTCGACATTGGCATTGGTAGCCGCCGATCGCTGCATCGTAGCTGCATTCGGCGTTTTGTCCGCAGTTGTTGATTACATTGCAAGTAATCTGAAAAAGAGAGGCTTTTATAGCACCCCTCTCGTGACGTCATACAAGGGCACAGGTCTTCGTAATCTAGCTTAACGATAAACTAGATTACCCCCCCCCCCTTCCTCTCCAAAAAACAACAACAAAAGAAGCAAAGAGGTAAGAAGAAGAAGGAAGCACGCTCTTCGTGGCGGGGGTGTAGTTCCCCTTCCCCCAGCGCAGGAGCATGCGATCAACACCAAGGAGAGTCCATTAAAATGGAAGAGGCCAGCTCCTCCAAGAAGTCAAATAGTCTGCAGGTCGGTGTGCACGAACTCGTCCCGAGTACGACGGCAAAAGAGAAAAGGAAGGAATTTTCTCCACTGCCAAAAATACTACAAATGAGATGTAATGGATTGCTTTTAGAGGAGAAGAAACCTGGAAGAGTGGATTGTGCTCTAACGCATACATATTCCCAGGAAATAGGTTGCCATGCATAAACTTTTGCACCTGGTAGCTGGGGGAACGGTAGACCCTCCCGACCTTAAAGCCTCAAGAGACGCTGATGCCCCCTCTCGGCCTTTCCTTTACACTGTGTTTTCTTTTTAATTCTCCCTATATCTTTTCATTCTTACTACATCTTATTATACACCCTCGACGGAGTGGATGGTGTAGCAGGGGCTATAGCACCCTCCCTAACACATTGGACGCGTTAGCGCACCCTCCCTGCCCCAGTGCACACATTTGCGCACCCTTCCTGCCCCCAGTGGCCGCAAGAGGACGAAAACCCGCTATATATCTCCCACTATCTTCACTTCATCTACCTTCGCTACTTTACATATGTCTCCTTATCCACCTTCGGCGTGGTAGGGCCTCGTTGCTATTGCCCTTTAAATTTCTGGGAAAAAAGGCAAAATTGGGGCAAAATTTTCCTTAGAATAAAATTAATTCCTGCCTAAAAAAGGGGGGATTTTTTTTCCTTTTATATCTTCAACTCTTCTTTAATCTATTTCTTTAGTCATTTTTATACGGTAACTGGTAATATATCGAGCACTAAGACTTCCTAGCTGTTGCAAGGACCGCCAGCACGGGGGAGACGAGGGGGCTATAAAATTCATACAGCATGCAACAGCCTCCCTCCACTATACCTCGGTCCCTCAGGACAGCGTGACAGAAGGCGCGGCTCCACTTATTTGTGATAAAGTTGGGAGGGATAAAGGCACAGGCTGTAGGATCAGAGGCTTTCTCCGTGTATCTCCCAGGCGGTCTGAGGGAGCAGAGATGCCGTCTGCTCCGAGGGAGGCATAAACATCAAGATCCTTTCTCTTTATTTTCCCTATTTATTTTATTTGTTTTAATCAATGTATTCGATTTCCGAAGTCTCTTGGAGTTCATTCTCTCAAACATCTGCCAAAAGCGAAGAAACAAACTAATTTGGCCTCATAGGTTACTACTACTACCACTGATACTGCTGCTACTGTTACTACTGCTATTACTATGTGAAGAGAAAGAATAGAGATGGATCACCGCGAGAGCCACCAGTGAGGACCATGGAAGAGCAAGTAGTCGTAAGGAAAAAATGTAAGAGGGGGATAAAGAGAGCAAAGAGGTCGGTGGTTAGAGACACCGATGCGAGGTTTGTTTAGTGTTATTGGTTCGACTGGAAAGGGAGGAAGAAAGCGGGGGAAGGCGCTGGTTCCTCGGATACGTCGTTCGTCTTGCTCTTACTAATTCGACTATGACGGCAGGAAGAAAGGGGGAAGCCGAGAGGCGCTCGTTTCTCGGAGACGTCGTTCGTCTTGCTGTTATTGGATAGACTGGGACGACAGGAAGAACAGGGGTGGGGGGGCAGATAGAGGCTCGTGCCTCAGAGATGTCATTTGTTTTGCTTTATTGGTTCGCCAGGGACGGCAGGAAGAAAGGGAGGAGGCAGAGAGACGCTCGTTCCAAGAAGACTTCGTTCCTCTTGCTTTTATTGGTTTGAAGGAACGGCAGGAAGAAAGTGGGAAAGCAGAGAGAAACTGGTTCCTCGGAGACGTCGTTAGTCTTGCTGGTATTGGTGTGGAATGGGACGACAAGAAGAAATGGGGGAAGCAGAGAGACGTTCGTTCCATGATAAGCCTCGTTTATTTTGCTGTCGTTGCTGTTATTGGTTTGACTGGGATGGCAAGAAGAACTGGGGTGAGGGTTGTAAAGAGGCGGTCCTTTATCTGAGACGTCTTTCGTCTTGCTCTCATTGGTTCGACAGGGACGGCAGGAATAACTATGGGTGGAAGATACTCGATCCGCGGAGACAACGTTCCTCTTGCTGTTACTGGTTCGACAGGGAGGGCAGAAAGAAAGGGGGAGGCAACGAGACGCTCGTTACAAGGAGACATCGTTCGTCTTGCATTTATTGGTTCGACTGGGACGGCAGAAAAAAATGACGTAGGTAGAGAGACGCTCGTTCCCTAGAGACGTCGTTCGTCTAGATGGTATTGGTTCAACTGAGACGGCATGGAAAAAACGGAAGGCAGAGAGACGCTCTTTCCAAGGAGACGTCGTTCTTTTTGCTCATATTTGTTTGACTGGGACGGCAGGGAAAAGGGGTGAGGCAGAGAGAGGCTCGTTACGCGTAGACGTCATTCGTCTTGCACTTATTGGTTCTACAGGGACGGCAGGAAAAGGGGGAAAGGCAGAGAGACGTAGGTTACAAGGAAACGTCATTTCTCTTAATCTTATTAGTTCAACTGAGATGGCATAGAGAAAGGGAAAGGCAGACAGACGCTCGTTCCTCGGAAACGTCTTTCGTCTTGCTGTTATTCCTTCGACAGGATAGGCAGGAAGAAAGGGGAGAGGCACAGAGACGTTCGTTCCTTGAAGGCTTTGTTCCTCTTGCTGTTATTCGTTAGACTAGGGTGGCAGTAAGAAACGTGGCGGGTGGGGGGGTAGATAGAATCACTTTTCTCAGAGAGGTCGTTTCTCTTGCTCTTATTGGTTCTAAGTGTCGGCCGGAAGAAAGGGCAGAGGCAGAGAGACGCTGGTTCCTCGGAGACGTCGTTAGTCTTGCTTCTCTTGGTTCGACTTGGACAGCAGAAAGAAATGGTGGAAGAAAAGAGACGCCCCTTCCTCGGAGACGTCGTTCGTCTTGCTGTTATTGGTTCGAAGAGTCGGCAGGAAGAAAGGGCGGAGGCAGAGAGACGCTCGTTCTTCGGCGATGTCGTTTGTCTTGCTTCTATTGATTCGAGTAGTACGTCAGAAAGAAATGACGGAGGCAGAGAGACTTCGTTCCTCAGAGACGTCGTTCGTCTTGCTGTTATTGGTTCGACAGGGAAGACAGGAAGAACGGGAAGAGGCAACGAGACCCTAGTTCCTCGGAGGCGTCGTTCGTCTTGTTTTTATTGGTTCGAGAGGAAGAGCAGGAAAAAAAGGGGGATGGAGAGAGACGCTCTTTCCTCGGAGACGTCTTTCCTCTTGCAGTTATTGGTTCCACTGGGACAGCAGGAAGAAAGAAGGAGGCAGAGAGACGCTCGTTCCAAGAAAATGTCGTTTGTCTTGCTCTTAATGGTTCTACTGGGACGGCAAGGAGAAAGGGCTGAGGCAGATAGACGCTTATTCCAAGGGTGAGCCTCCTTTATCTTGCTGCCGTTGCTGTTATTGTTTTGAAGGGTCAGCAGAAAGAAAGGGGGGAGGGAAAGAGACGCTCGTGTCTCGAAGATGTGGTTCGTCTTGCTTCTATTGGTTCGACTGGGACGGCAGAAATAAATGGGGCAGGCAGAGAGATGCTCGTTTTTCGGAGACGTCGTTCGTTTTGCTGTTATTTGTTCAACTGCGACGGCAGGAAGAAAGATACGAGGCAGAGAGACGCTCGTTCCTAGGAGACGTCGTTCGTCTTGCTGTTATTGGTTTGACGGGGAAAGCAGGAAGATAGGAGAGAGGTAGCGAGACGCTAGTTACTCAGAGGCGTTGTTCCTCTTGATGTTATTGTTTCAACCGTCATGATAGGGAGTTAGGGGGAGGCAGCGAGACGCTTGTTCCTCGCAGATGTTCGCTCGCTGTTTTTGGTTTGACGGGAAAGGCAGGAAGAAAGCGGAGAGGCAAAGAGACCTTAGTTTCAAAGAGACTTCGTTCCTCTTGCTGATATTAGTTCTACTAGGACGACAGGAAGAAAAGGGGAGGCAGAGAGACGTTCGTTCCTCGGAGACTTCGTCCTTCTTGTAGGTATTGTTTTGAAAGGCACGGCAGGAAGAAAGTGGGGAGGCAAAAAGACGTTCGTTCCAAGAAGACGTCCTTTGTCTTGCTCTTATTGGTTCGACTGGGACGGCAGGGAGAAAGAGGGGAGTCAAGAGATGCTTTTAACTCGGAGAGGACTTTTATCTTGTGGTTTTTGGTTCAACTGGGACCACAGTAAGAAAGGGGAAAGCAGAGATACGTTCGTTCCAAGGAAACGTCGTTCCTCTTGCTCTTATTGGTTCGAATGGGACGGCAGGGAGAAAGGGGTAAGACAGAGAGACGCTAGTTCCATGGTGAGCCTCCTTCATCTTGCTGTCGTTGGCATTATTGTTTCGAACGGTCGGCAGGACGAAAGGGAGGGAGCCAGAGAGACGCTCGTTTCTCGGAGATGTCGTTCGTTTTACTTCTATTCGTTCGACTGGGATGGCAGAAAGAAAGGGGGAAGGGCAGAGAAACGTTTGTTTCTCGGAAACCTCGTTCATCTTGCTGTTATTCGTTAGACTAAGACGGTAGGAAGAACGGAAGGGGCAGATAGAAGCACGTTCCTCGGAGAGGTCGTTACTCTTGCTCTTATTGGTTCTACAGGGACGGCAGGAAAAAGGGGGAAAGGCAGAAATACGCTCGTTCCAAGGAAACGTCGTTCCTCTTGCTCTTATTGGTTCGACTGGGACGGCAGGGAGAAAGGGAGAGGTAGACAGACGCTCGCTCCTAGGAGACGTCTTTCGTCTTGCTGTTATTCGTTAGACTGAGACAGCAGGAAGAATGGGGGGGGGGGGAGATAGAACCACGTTCCTCGGAGAGGTCGTTACTCTTGCTTTTATTAGTTCGAAGGTTCGGCCGGAAGAAAAGGGGGAGGCAGAGTGACGCTCGTTCCTCAGAAATGTCGTTCGTCTTGCTTCTACTGGTTGGACTAGGACGGCAGGAAGAAAGGGGAGAGGCAGAGATACACTTGTTCCTTAGGGAGGCATTCGGCTTGATGTTATTGGTTCGACTGTGACGGCAAGGAGAATTGGGGAGCAGAGACACTCTCGTTCTTTAGAGGCGTCGTTCGTCTTGCTGTTATTTGTTCAACTGGGACGGCAGGAACAAAGATGAGAGGCAGAGAGACGTTCGTTTTTCGCAGACGTCATTGTCTTGTTGTTATTGGTTCGAAGGGACAGCAGGAAGAAAAGGGGGAGTGGGCAGAGAGACGCTCGTTCCTCAGAGACGTCTTTCGTCTTGCTGTTCTTTTATGTATGTGTGTGTGCTGTTACAGATGTACAGACTTTTGATTAGCAGATCTTATTTTACTGCTTATTTACCAATTTAAAGACCATTTAAAGCTCCTCTAAATCTATCTCAGTGCGGGTTTACATTTTAAAGTAGGACTCAAACCACAGTTCACTACATTGCAGCTACCGCAAGGTCGACTCTAATTGGGAATCGTATCCCGTGAATAACCAGACCTAGAATACCTTAACTTTGCTCAACATTTAAAGCAATTACCCCTGTTACACATTATCTGAAGTAAGATGAGGACAAATTGGCCTTTCCTTCAGACATTACTTAAATCTATGATTTCTTAAAGTTTGCGGCAATTACATCTATTATGGAAGAAGAACAGCTTTTACCAAAGGTAAGGCGTTCAGGCTAAATTTGACGGTTGGCATAAACCCCCCCCCTCCTCCCTCGCAATATATTATCCAAAAATAAATGTATTTGAAAAAAAATAAAAATATCAACTAGATTATAGCTGAGAGATAAAAGTTTACTCAAAGTAGTCACGTTCAGCTTCCACTACTTCCCCAAGCCGCTCCGGTGCATGCGTTCCCCACTGTGTCCCTTGGAAGACCTTCGATCACTTGCTTGATCTTGGCCACCATCTCGGCCTTGGGGCTTAAGGCAGAGCGGTTGGTACCTTTCTTAACCCCACCCCACACAAGGTAATCCGTAGAATTACAATTGCGGGATCTAAGAGGCCAGAAAATGGGGCTGATTAAGTCGTAGAAATTCTCTGAAAACCACTTATGACTATTTCTGGAGGTATGGCCTTCCATCAGCAACCCTCTCTAGACAGGATTTGACCACAATCTCCAAGCAGTTCCACATAACCCTCTGAATTGAGCCTAGGGTCGTATTCAAACATGTATGGCGTCACCGTCACTGGAGACGCACAAACCATCACAGTTTGGGGGAACTTGGTATTCTTCATACGTGTAACTACCCATGGATTATAGGCAAAACACCTGTTGTTCTGGGTGTTGGGCAACTGGTCTTAAAATAAGTTCCTTTCATCTAAGAAGAACCAGTGTCCACGCCTCAACAGGATGCTTCAACTTGTTCAGAAGCTTTTTTTTGCCTAAATCAGAATCTATCGTTTGCGCATCTTGTTCGAGAGGTAGCTAAGGGTCAAATTTATGGTCAGCTTCAAGGTAGTGACTCCAACACCCATCTCTCTCTCGTCAAAGCCCGAATTCACTTAATCTGAGCTTTCATATCATGGTCCTAAAATTGATGGATGAATTCCGACATGTGAACGTAGTCAGAACGCCTGTTGTGTTCTTTTCTGCTGGTCATGGTTTAGTATTCTACGTTTCAGCTCCCATGTTACGTCTTAGAGCCTTTACATTGTTGAAAGAGCATTGCATACTAGTCATGATTACGGCGTTTTCATACCCGGCGGCAATCATCATAATACAGGTAATTCTTTTTCAATATTCAGATGGCTTTTAATCCTTAATTTTTGCTAAGCTAACTTTTTCCTCAACTAAAACTCTGTTTTGTATGCTACCCAAAGCTATTGACTGTTCATCAATACAGCAACATGTTCTGATAAAAAAGGAGAAATTTAAAATTGTCAAATTTAGACCAAGCACCCTATAAATGGGTTGCTGAGTCCGTAAAAGGCCTTTTAAATTAAAAAAATCCCCTAAGGTTTGGTAGAAGTCTCAGGTTCCTGGAGATGATCAGTGCAAAAAAACAAGGCTAGCCACGTCCTTCAGATGATGAATTTAACAAGACTAGAGAGGGAAAACCTGCAGATGACCACTGCAACAACACTGGCTAACAATTTCCAGCAGGTGATCAATTTAACATAACTAATTGATAGTCCATTTTACACGTGATATCTACAAAATATTGGATTGTTTCTTCTGTAGGCGATCATTGCAACAAGACTAGCAGGCAACATCCTGAAGATGATTAATGCAGCAGGACTAGCTGGCAACATCCTGAAGATGATCAATTTCCCAAGAGTGGTTGGCAGCATCCTGAAGATGATCAATGTACAAAGGCTGTCTAGTTACATCCTAAGGAGGATTAATGTACTGATAGTGACTGACAACATCCTGCAGATGATTAATGTACCAAGATTGCCTGACAGTATCCTGAAAATGTTTGATGCACCAATACACGCTGCCAACATCCTGCAGATGATCAATACATCAAGACTAATAGGCATCTACCTGAAGATGATTAATGAACCAAGATTGGATGGCAACATCCTGCAGGTGATTAATGCACCAAGACTAGCTGGCGACATCCAGCAGATTATCAATTTCCCAAGATTGGCTGGATTTTTTTTTTTTTTTAAGAGCTCACCTGGCGACTGCCTACTTGAGCATTAGTCGCCGTATTAAAACTGGCCTAGTTCTAGACTACTTTAAAATAAAATTAAAGAGAAAAAAAACAACACCCCAAAAGGGGGAAAGGAAGCAAGCTGGTGCGTCGGGGAGAGGTCCCCAAGCGCAGGAGCGTGCAACTAAAGGAAAAAAACAAAAAAAAAACAAATGCAAAAAACAAAACAAAACAAAAAAAAACAAACCTTGCTTAAATAATAGGGAGAAGGCCGGCCTCCCCCAAGAAGTCAACAAGTCCACAAGTCAATGTACACGAATCTGTCCCGAGCACAAGGAACAGGCGGTAGCGAACCCGCCCATCCCGGTACTGGGACAGGTATCGTGCGCGAAGATCACCCAGACTGGGAAATTCGACAAGAATGTGCCGAACAGTCTGGGGGACCACGCAGTCGTTGCAATAGGGCGCAGGCGAGCGCTCCATCAAATAGTGATGCGTCACACGAGTGTGTCCGATTCAGGGACGACAGAAAGCAACCTGAAGCCGCCGCGGCATTGGGGGATAGGTCCATGGGAACAGTCGCGTCACAATGGCACACAACTATAAGTTCCCTTCGACCGTCTCCCATCTTCTTTGCCAAGCAGTCCGAAGAGCTGCCCGTATTTCTGCCATGTAGTCAGTGTGAGGAAGAGCGAAACGCTGGTCCGGTCGCAGAGTCCTCGCGGACTCTTTGGCGCCCTCATCGGCGCGCTCATTCCCCGCAATTCCTACATGTCCAGGAACCCAGCAGAAGATAATCTCGACATCTGCCCGGCACACCAAAACCGTGGCGTCACCGATATCGCGAACCAGGTGATGCGGAGATTCCAATGCCCCGAGAGCACTCAGGGCACTTTGTGAGTCGCTATAGATCACAATCCGGTCTCCAAACCGGGCACGTCGCGTAATCTCCCGTACCGAGTGGTGTATTGCCACCAGCTCGGCCAGGAAGACAGACGCAGCGCCTGGTAGAGCCCCGCTGACTTCAAACAGAGGGGATACGGCGTGGAAGCCGACCCCCTCTTGGGACTTGGAGCCATCCGTATACACTGGCACGGTTCCAGCGTGACACGATGTGTGCTCCAAAAGGTCGAACGCAATACTCCCGGCGCAGTACAAGCTTTGGGAGCAGAGTCGTGGCGACAAATAGCCAAATGTAGTACCCTCCAGGGTGGCGTCCTGGGCAGAACCAGGGGCACCACCGGCCCGAGAGCTATATCTACCTCTCGAAGAAGTTTCCTGGTATGACTGGCGTCTCTCGGCGGCATAGGCACCATCGAGATCAGCTGCGGATGCAGTGAGAGCTTTTGGCGACTGAGGGAGGCGCCGGGCTCGCGCGTACAGGCGAGTGATGCACTGCACGCGGCGCAGAGCGAGTGGCATCTCCCCAGCATCGACCAACAGGCTCTTAATGGGGGAAGTGCGGAAGGCACCGGTCGCAAGGCGAAGGCCGGTGTGGTGGATCGAATCCACCTTCCGCAATAAACGCTCGGCTGCGGATGCATAAAACTCGCATCCGTAGTCGAGCTTTGAATGAACAAAGGATCGATAAAAAGTAGGGCAGTAGCCCTATCAGCGCCCCAAGCGCTGAACGTCACGGAACGGAGAATGTCCATGGCGCGGGTACAAGAGACCCTAAGGCTGCGAATATGAGCCTCCCAGGTGAGGCGTCGGTCGAATACAAGACCAAAGAAACGGTGCGACTCAACCACATACAGGCGCACCCCATTAAGAAACAAATCTAGGTCGGGGTGAAGCCGTGAATGGCGGCAGAAGTGCACCACCTTAGTCTTGGCCAAAGAAAACCAAAACCTGTGCGCTTCGGCATAGCGAGAGACGCGGTTCAATGCCTGTTGGAGTCGACGCTCCAGAGTTGGCATCTGGGCCGCGCCAAAAGAGATCGAAAGGTCGCCCACCCGTACGCGGGATCGACGATCTCGCAATAATTCAGATATAAACATTGGGAGGCGTCCCCTTGCCCCCATCGTGTGGAGAGTCTCCATGATACCGTATCGCCATGCGGTATCATAGGCCTTCTCCAGATCCAAAAAGACTGTGGCGTAGTGCTGTCTACAAAGGAAAGCGTCGAGGACGGCATTTTCCAGTCGGAGCAGAGCATCCGACGTGGAGTGGAACTTGCGGAAGCTGCACTGTGTGGAAGACAGATTTCCTCCGCTGTTCAGGAAAAAGGCTAATCTAACATTTAACAATTTCTTCATAAACTTGCACACGCAAGAGGTTAGAGAAATTGGGCGGAAACCGGTCGGAGTAAAGTGATCTCTCCCCGGTTTACGAAAGGCGAGCACAGTAGCGATTCGCCAGAAGTCTGGAGAAGACCTTCCACCCAGATCCTGTTGAACAAATCTAACAGAAAGGCCATGCCTCGCTCACCCAGGTGTCGAAGCATGGTGTACGGGACATCGTCCGGACCATGGGCGGTGTCCGTTCACGAAGCGAGAGCGGAACGCAACTCACTAACAGTAAACTTGTCGTTGAAGGGTTCTCCGCCGCTGGAGGTAAAGTCCAGCCGGCGGCCTTCCGTGACATCAAGAAGTGCATTAAATGCTGGTGGAGCAGCATCACGGCTAGAGAATGCGGAAAAAGCGGTCGCTAAGGATTTCGCCACGGACGTGGGGTCCGAGATTGCGGTCCCATTTCCCTGGAGAACGGGAAGTGGGTCCTGCGAGAACTTGCCCCGAATCATTTTGACTCGCTTCCACACCTCAGCTAAAGGGGTCTTCCCGTTAAGTGAAGACACGTATGCTCGCCAAGAAGAACGGCGGGCGTGCATTAAAATATACCGGAACCTAGCCCTAGCTTGACGAAATTCAGCGTCAGTGAAATCGTTCGGGTGGCGCTTATAGCGCATGTAGGCATAACGCTTCTGTTTGAGGGCCGTCTCACACTCGGCCGACCACAATGGGAGTGATCAGCGTGCAAAACGGCCTAGACTTCCTAGGAATAGTAGTCAGGCCCACGGCGATGAGGTTACCGGAAAGGAACTCAACTGCCTCATCTACCGACCTAAACTCCTCGACTGAGATAGAGAATTCAGTCATTTCCTAAAATGCAGGCCACCGTGCCCGAGCCAAGCACCACCAAGGTGGTCTCTCAGGCGGCAGTTGCCCTGAAAATGATATTTGAATGGGAAAGTGATCCCTACCATGGAGGTCTTTGACCACCCCCCAATCAAAATCAGGCTGTGCATCCGAAGAGCACAAAGATAGGTCAAGGCAAGAAAATGAAGCGGTTCTCGGACAGTGATGCATAAACTCATCCACGTTTAGGACACCCATCTCAAGCTCTTCGATCAGATCGGCAAGGACTTGTCCCCTGGGATTTATGGAGTAATCTCCCTAGAGAAGATGCCTGCCGTTCAGATCTCCCAGCCAGAGATAGGGTCTCGGCAACCGTTCCACGATGCGGAGGATGTCCCCCGCGTCGAAGTCAGCTGACGGTGGAATGTACGCAGAAATGATAGTATACCTCCTATCCAGGTGCAGCTGCACAGCCACTGCCTGAAAGGAGGTATCTAAAGAGAAAGAAAGAACGGAAACATCATGCCGGGTGTAAACCGCGCATCCCCCAGCCCGGCCATCCCGTGGAGGTGGGGTCGCAAGACTCGTATACCCCGGGAGGGCGGACAGAGGGCACGCGCCTAGCATGGTCTCTTGCAAAAAGATAGCTAACGGGGAACGGGACGGGACGAGCCTCCGCAGCTCCTCCCAGTTAGCTCGGAGTCCACGGCAATTCCATTAAGGAAATATGCCCTCCAGGCCTAGCTCGGAGGAGACGCGGGGACCTCCTCGAACTAAAGACCCTCACGGGAATGGCCGTACGCTTCCCGGGGGCAGAACCCCGGGCGCTGTTGGCCGTACAAAGGGCTTAAGGCGCTAACGCCTTCGAGGACTTATTGGGGGAGGTTGGCCTCGCCATGCGAGTCTTTTCCTCCCTCTGCCTCGAAACCTTTAGGCAGGCGTTGCGGCTTCGGAGGCGGAGGGCCCTCTTTTCGAGGAACCACCATCTCCGAGCTACTCGCTCCACCTCGGGGCGTGGGCGAAGGAGCCGAAGCTTCTTTGTTGCTGTCCTCCTTTCGGGGGACAGATTTAGGAATCCCCGAAGATGGCCTAGCGACCATCTTCAGGGGTGTTGCCTCTTGTGAGTCTAACGACTCGGTGGAGGTGCGTGGCCTTTTCGCCTTGCGAGAAACGGTCACGCTGTGGGAAGAGGGGGGAGCCATGGTTTTAGCCGGGGCTGGGTATGAACCCTTTTTGCCGCCAGCTTTACCAGGGGAGCGCCCGGGTTGGGTAGAGCCCACAGAAGGGCTCCGAATGGGCGCGGAAACAACCGTGCTCGTTGGCCTGGCGGGGCCAGGAGCAGAGGGTGCCTTTCGAACTACTGAGGCATATGACATCCCAGGCAGAGCTGGGCGCGCCAGGACCAAGTCCTTAGCCTCGCGGAATGAGAGTCTATCCTGGGCCTGAACGGCCAGGATTTCCTTCTCAAGGAGATATGCACCACATTGCTTCGAAGAAGCAGAGTGCGGCTCACTGCAATTGACACACTTGGCCACACACGATTTGGACTTATCGTGTGCAGCCTTGGAGCAATTTACACAGACTTCGGGTGACCCCGACTTTGCACGTCTACATGAGCGATTCGTATGGCCGAAGCGGTGACAGTAATAGCATCATCGCGGCAGTGGCACGAATGCCTTCACGCGGTAGCGGTACCAACCAGCACGCACCAACTCAGGGAGCTTGTCACAGTCGAACGTGACGAAGAGTGTAGGGGTGGGTCTCGAGGCCTCTCCCTGTTTTCTCATCACACGTTCGACCTTGCCTGCCCCATGGTCAGCCAGCTCTAGGGTGATGTCCTCAATAGGGTAGTCAACGAGGTTCCTCGCATAAACAACTCCTTTCACAAAGTTCATGGTAGAGTGCGGCGTCACCCCCACCGGAGGGTCATCAAGTGTCCGAAGAGCACTTATTTTGGCTGCCTCGGTGGGATTCGCCAGAAGGCTCCCGTCCGAGGAAACGAGTCACCTTTGGCTCTCTACCAATTGCACTAGCTAATCCTCTCCTCTGATGGATCATGTTGCCCTTGGACAACATGGTGCCATCAGTGGAGCGAATAACGAGAAATCGTTTGAAGTCAACGGGCTCGAAAACGCCAGGTAACCTCTGAATGATGGGCCCCGATGTCATCGAGGCTCCACCCTGGGCACTCTTGGTCTTACTCAGGGGCTCCGCACACGGGGTTAGAGGGGCCGGATGTGCCGATCTTGGCTTGGTCGCCTACCAAAGTGGGAGCAGACCCATCCCTCCCCGTAGCCCTTGCGGCTGGAGAGGAGCCCCGAGTCTTCTTTGTCTTTCTATTCTTTTTCTTTTTTGGAGAGGAGGGCCAGGAATGAACCCGCTTCTCACCTCTTCCGGCAGAAGCCCCCAGGCCAGATGGACCGGCCTCAGCCAGGTCCCTCTCCGAAATAGAGAAGTTCCTGGTAGTCGTGGGGGCACCTGTCGGAGGAGATCCCTCCCCTCCTTGTATTGCCTCGGAGCCCTCAGCCGTTTGAGGGGGCCCTCGCATAGGGGCGGACTCGGGTTCGGTGCTTAGCGCCGAGCCCGGATTCTTTCCCATGGAAGGCCCTACCGTCTGAGGCTGGGTCTCCTCAAGGACTATGTCTATCACAGGAGGGGCCTCCAGTTGGCCATTTCCTCCCAGGACATCGCAGGTCCCGTTGGCAGCGTCAAGAGTCATTTGTGGAGAGGCACAAGCCTTAACCCCGGCAAGGTTTAATATCCTTGCCAGCAGGTCTTTTGAAGGAAGCGACCGAAGGAGCCTGGCTTCCTTCTCCTCCCTAAGAGGGTTGGCCCTACCGAGCCGCTTCGATATGGAGCGGCTGGCTAAGGGCTGCCTGCTGGCTTGCTGGCAGTCCCCTTGGAAAGAAAAGAGGGGACTGCCGCTGGTAAAAGGGAGGTGCCTGAAACCACCTCCAGAGAAGGGGGTGAGGGGGAGTCCCCTTCACCCGTAGGCGTAGGAGAGGAGTAAGCCTCCTCTCCGGTTGAAGAGATATGGAGGGTCCCCTGCGCAAGCACAGGGGAAAGGATCTCCATTTTTTTGCTGGAGCTGCCCGAGGGCGGCTCCGTCGCTGTTTCAGGGGAAGTTGGGGGTTGGTTTTTTATTTGTTTTACATACATGGGCATGGTGACCCTCTTTTTAATACGGGACGCAATAGCTCATCACCTCTCGCAGTTGCCCGCATTGCGAGAGGTGCTTACAAGCCCGGCAGAGCCAGGCGCCGCCATTCGGGACCACCCCTCCCGCCTGGTGGCCTGGCAGTGCATCGGCATGGTGGCTCCACCTTGAACACAGAGTAAAATTGATAGAATGTGAAGAGGAGAGGAAAGAGGATGTGAGGAAGATATGGGTGGGGATAGAGCGGGTTGTTAAAAAAACCCCATCCCGAACCGGAGCTCAGGGGTTAGGGAACAATGTCCCCTCCCCCCTCTGCCCCGATCCGGGGTGGTTGGCTTGAGAAGAAGGTCAGCATCTACCCTGTGAAATTAGAGGCTGACCAGAGAAAGTTGTTGAAGAGGTTGTATGAAAAGCGACGAGGTAGGGGAGAAATCGGGCTATCTGAAGGAAGAAAGAGAGGCTAAGCTGGGGCCGGACGGAGCGCTGGATCACGTCAGCACGGCGGCCAGGATGGCAAATCGCCGCGCCCCTTACGGGGCCAAGATTGGCTAGAAGCATCCTGTAGATGATCAGTAGACTGAGACTTGATGGCAACATCCTGCAATGCTCACTGCCCCAATACTCGCTGGCATGTTCCTGAACCTGTGTCATTAAGCGTTCATCGCTTGTATGACCAAGACGCTCATCGCCAGAGCTACCATCCTCAACTCCCAAAAAGGTTGATTCAAGAAGCCTTTTGAATTGAATAACGAAGTGTAGGTTTTTATTCAGTGAGAGACAAGTGTTTTTAGTAAGAATGGGCACGGGCTATTTCATATATATATATATATATATATATATATATATATATATATATATATATATATATATATATATATATATATATATTGCTCTCTCCACCATAAATATCTCTCTGATATTAGCCTAAATAAATAAATAAATAACCGTCTCGAGGTGGTTTATCTCCACACCCTTTGCCAGTGGTCTACAGTCACACCATGACACGATGAAGAAAAAAAACTCACCTCTATCTTGGTGCAACTGTGCCCATCTCCTTCGAATCCTTCTCTGCATTGGCACACATAATTTTGGTAATAAGCCTGATGAATGCAGTCACCGTTGGGGTCACAGTTCTTCAGCGTGAGGCAGTTATCCTCTGCAAATTAAAAAAAGACGCTATTATATTTCACCTCTACCGTCATAATAATAATAATGGGGGCGCTAAAAATTCAAATATTCTTAGAAGGACGCAGAAAAAGGCAACCATTTACCACAGGTTTTTTATTTATTTTGAGAAATAAATCTAAAACCGGAAAAGAGGTTTCTGTCAGAAAGTAAAATGGCAAAATAAATGTAAGTAAGAGTGTGTTAAAGTTCTGTAGTATGAGTAATCGAAAGAGGAGACGATTGCGTGTAATGAGGGGTGAAAGCGAACAAATTGAGTGACATGTCTCACAGCTAAATACGAGGGTCGTTCCGAAAGTAATGCCTCCTATTTTTTTATTCCGCCCCATGGCGTTCGAGGGGATTGCTTATAACATTGTTATAATGGCTAAACCTTTGCTCTAATAACCTGAAAATTTCATTTCTCTGTTGAGGATATTGACGGTTTGACATTCTAAGAAAGCAACCCCTGTCAAGGACGGGCGTCAGAAGCAGAGATGCGTCATTGATTTCACCCATGCAGAAGAAGATGAATCAATCGACATTCACCAACGTTTAGGTGAACGTTTGCGGAGCCGAGACAGTTGATGTCAGCACGGTTAGAAGATGGCGTCGTCGATTCAAGAGTGGCGACAGAGTTGTGAGTGACAAACCACGCTCCGGACACCCGTGCACAGCCGCCTCTACGAAAAATGGAGCTGTCCTCGATCAGCTCATCCGCGCTAATCGGCGGATAACGGTAAATGAAGTGCGTGCAGAATTGGAAGTGGGTGTCAGTGCACTGGGAACGAAGGCCCGGATTGCCCGTAAAAGGCTAGAGAAGAAAAAAACATTTTGTTTGAAACACGATAGCGCCAGACCTCACACGAGTTTAAAGACAACGGAATGTGTGAAAAAGTTCTGCTAGACTGTGCTGCCGCACCCAGCGTATAGCCCACATTTGGTAACGTCTGACTTGCACTTGTTCAGGCCTCTGAAAGACAGATTACGCGGGCAACATTTTCCAGACAACGACGCCGTGAAGAAATACATCCTTGAGCAAAATTATGAGGCAGGTATGAAAAAGTGAAGAATCTGATTCACCTCATATATTTCATACTTAACATAATACAAATAAACATTTTTGCGTATATTCTATCAATAATTATTATTTTATGTGTCCTCCTTTTGCTTTTATAACCGCTTTGATGCGTTTTTGTATACTTGAGACTAAGTTGGCACGGGTGGTTGGCTCTATTTTCTGCTCCTCTTCATAAATTTTGGTTGTTAGTTCACTTTTTGAAGAACACTTCTGCACCCTCACTCTTGTGCTCAAGTGTGACCATAAATGTTCAATGGAGTTGAGGCCTGGAGATTGAGAGGCCTATTCTATCAACGTTACCCTTTTCTTTTCAAACCAACCCTTTGAAACTAGATGTGTGGCTTGGAGCATGGTCTTGTTGGAATATTATACCATCTGGTATGTCATCATTGAAAATTTAACCCAAGGAAAGTTGATAAATCTGGTCTAACATTCTGGTATAAATGTTGGAATTTATTCTTCCCTCACAAGTGAACACCATTCCTGGACCTGAAGACGACATGCAGCCCCAAAACATTACACTACGACCTCTAGATTTTACTGTTGGGACAACACATCTCGGATCATAAGCTTCCCCAACTCTTCAACGAATATTAAAAGCTCCAGGGGTTCCAAAGATCTGAGGAGAAATACAAATTTTACTGATCCTTTTTGGTATCCAATAAAATGTGTACAAGTGTAATAAATTGGTGGAAAATAATGTGGAAAACCTACCTCAAGGAATTTTTCGTACGACCAAACAACTTTAGCCCAATCATCATCAGTCCAATCTTCATGCTCTTTTGCCCCAAACAATCTAAGACAGCCATGGTTTTTCCCTAGCCTAATATCTTTTGATCCCAGCTTCTAATAACCTTGTTCTCACTATGCAAGACCTCTTGATATATCTTTGTTAGTTGCTGTCCGAAATTCAGCAGTTACATCAGAAGAGTTTTTTTTCCTTTCGGTAAGAGAGATCCTTTTCAGCAACATATCTTCCCTCGGATTTGTACACCTTTTACGACCTTGGCCATCACTGTTTTTGAAAGAATTAGCTTTATTGTACCTTTTAATGGTTGTATGGACACCATTTTTCGAGCATTTCAATTTTCATGCAATTTTGACTCGGGATAATCCCTCTCTAGACAATGCAATGATTTGAGCTCTTTGAGCTTCAGGAATCTGTTTCTTCGGAGACATTTAAAAATAAACACCATTTCAAAGTTAACAATAAGATAATCACTGATGAATAGTAATAAACGTTTGTATCACACTTTGAATGGCAGAAGGTTGCCCCAACCACTTATGCAAAATATGCGAAAACGCATAAAAGCGGTTATAAAGGCAAAGGAAAGACACATCAAATATTACATATTGATATAATACACACAAAAATGTTTATTTGTATTATGTCAAGTATGAAATAAATGAGTTTCAATCATATTCTTCACTTTTTCATACCTGCCCCATAAATTTGGCCAAGACTGTAGACCGCCTCGGCAGGCGCG
Organism: Ceratothoa steindachneri; assembly: GCA_963969495.1. Taxonomy (NCBI): domain Eukaryota; kingdom Metazoa; phylum Arthropoda; class Malacostraca; order Isopoda; family Cymothoidae; genus Ceratothoa; species Ceratothoa steindachneri. The sequence continues at coordinate 140,925,066 of OZ018320.1, read as the reverse complement.
GACTTTTGCCAGCGCAGCATTCAGTCCCTTGCTCATCGCTGGCGGAAATGCATTGACAATGGTTGGGACTACGTGGAAAAATAAATTATTATGCTAAAATGTTTGCTCGTTTCAATGATTCCACTCCCGTCTTTGTAACTTCAACTTTTTAAGTTAAAAAATAGGAGGCTTTACTTCTGGAACGACCCTCGTGTAGATATAGAATATCTGTGTACCCCATGTGCGCATATCGCATTTACAGTACTGGTAGAATTATTATGGATTTTCTACAAAAATGCTAATAAAACTAATTTTATTGATTGCAAATAGATTTATTTTGTCACATTAGCACAGTATTTAGTTTCCTACATTCATTAGTGACCAGTTTGGCCACCCTTAGCATCCATGAATGCTTTAACACGTCTTGGAATGGCATTGCTGAATGTTTTGCACATTTCCTGGATTCGCTTATGTCTGAACCAAACTTTACTGAGTCAGCATATGTTGTTTGGTTGTAAGGGGCTTTGTGCGTATCTTTCAACAGACATTATAAAATCTCAATCGGATTCATGTTCAGGGAAGTTCCAGGCCATGGAAGCAGCTGAACTCCATTTTGTGCACACCATGCCTTGACTGATTTTGCTGTATGAAATGGTGACGAGTCTTGTTGGAATATCCAAACTCTGTCGACATACTAATCCATTATTTGAGGCAGTAAACGACCTTTAAGAACTTCTATGTACGTTTCTTGGTTCATAGTTTTCTCAATAATGTGCAAACGACTTGTTCCATGCACCTAAATGGCTCCCCACACAAAGATTTCCTTTGGAAACTTTACTGTTTTCCCTCAGAAATTCAGCCATAAGTTCTGTTCCAGGCTTCCTCCTTACACTCTGCACGCGGTCATCTAGCACTGAAATGATTGATTCGTCAGAGAAAATTACCTGCAATAGTAGAAAATACAACATAAGTAGTTAAACAGTCATAGAAGTATTAGAAAAGGCAATGAAGTAATGAATCATCAAATAAACTTTATTGTTTGAAAATATTAACGCCATTATAAAATGAGGCACTGTTAAAGTTAGTAGGCAGCTAGTTAGTTAGGTTAGCTAGATGTGTCATTTTTACCTTTCCCGATTGTTCAGAAGTCCACTCAAGGTGATTCTTTGCCCAGGAATAGTGTGCTTTCATCATTGTTTCCGTGATTAGAGGCTTCTTTCTCGGTCGATACGATTTCAATCCAGCTTCCAAAAGCCTGTCATTAGAAATAGAAATAGAAATCTTCCTGCAAGATGTTCTTCTGTTTTTAAAAAACTGTTGTATTAATTTTATATCCGTTCTTGGGGTTGTTTTTCGTTTTCGACCACATTTTCCAACCCTTTTTGAGTTTAAATCTTGATCGTTATCATTCTTTTTTTAATAACTGTCTGTTTGAATTGAAACACCTAGTTTTTTGCTATTTCTTTGTGTTTTAATTTAGTTTCTTCCAGTACAACGTTTATTTTTCCAATTTTTCGAGGATGCAAATTACTCTGTTTACCCATTTAGGTTTAATTCATATATAGATAAGAAAACTACCTGAAACACACAAAATCAAACTATTAAAATACGAGGGGCAGTCAATAAGTTTTGCAATTCGAATATAAGGAAACGAGATATTGGGAAAAGTGTTTTATTATTTTTCAATATAATTACCCTCGACTTTAATGCACTTGCGCCACTTGTCCCTGAGGCTTCGAATTCCCGGTAACCAGAAATCTCCCGACTGCTGTTCAATCCACTCGTGGACGGCGAGCTGAACATCTTCATCGTCCCCAAACCGGCGTCCACGCAGTGCAGCCCTGAGCTGGCGGAATAAAAAGTAGTCGCTAGGGGCCAGATCTGGACTGTAGGGAGGATGGTTGAGCTCCCCGAATCCGCACTCACGCAGGGCTGCTTGTGCAACTCTGGCCTTGTGGACTTTGACGACTTTGAAGTCGATCGTGGGGCGTGAGGTTTCTAAGGACCCAACGGGCAGAGACCTTGGTCATGGCCAAATTGTCGTGGATGATGTTGATAACACTACCATGTGATATTCCAAATTCTCGCTAGATTTCTTTGACCTTCACCCGTCGATTTTCGAGGATCATCCTCTCCACACGGGCCACATTGTTCTCGTTGGTCACGTCTAACGGGCGTCCTGGACGAGGATCATCTTCAAGGGACTCACGACCATAGCGGAACTCCCTATTCCAGCGAGCAATGGTTGCATAGGAAGGGGCGGTGTTGCTGGACACTGCAATCATGCGTTCATGGATCTCTTTTGCATTCTTGCCTTCCTTGGTCAAAAATTTGATCACTGCGCGGTGCTCAACCTTCTCCATTGTTGAAAAATTTGTGACTGACGATCTGCGATCAGCTACTGCTTTTTAAATAGACGAGGCGGGAGCGTGGGGCTGCAAGTTCTGACTTGTCATAACTTGTCCTAACACCCCCACAAACAGCTATCCCCCTTCCTCTGTTTTGCCCTACGTATTCTCAAAACCTATTGACCGCCCCTCGTAACTAATAAACTATCTGAAACACACAAAATCACTATTGCTAACAATCAAAAGTTAATATAATAACGGAAAACATCTTATTTGCACTCTAAAGCCAAGATATCAACTGACTTACACAACTGGCCGTGACTTCCTTGAAATAGTTCAATGCAGTGTTGTTTCTTTAGTGTTACTAAATACACTTATAAAGTAACCTAAGGCTCTTGAAAATAAAAGGTAAATAGTTGCTCGGTTTTGGTGCACAAAAGAAATCCATTTGCAATCAATGAAACTGATTTCACTGGCTTTTTTGTATAAAAAAGTAAAATTCCGCCAGTACTCTAATGACAACATTTGGTGGGCGGATACATAACAAGACAATAGGATTAAGCCATTACTCATAGTGTAACATAGATCAAACTACCATTCCCTTAGCTACCAATGAGGGTACCATAGAAGACAAAGTACTCTCGAATACCAGGGGTGATCAGAAAGTAATGAAAGTCAGACTCGTGGTAGAGAGATCATGAATGATGGGAGGGAGAGAAGCGTGGGGCATCGAGTGTTGCCTGTTGTGATGTGTTTGAACTTGTCCCCGCTTGGCTGGGTTGTACTTTCTCGTTGCGCTGTGCGAATGCGTCATTGCTGGTTTCGCCCTCTAACCGGAAACATAGATTTCTCCAAAGAAGGTTGCAGGTTCTACAAGTTCACTGGGTGAAAACTCAGGAAAAAAAGCAACGGAGATCAGAGAGGAATTATTGCAAGTTTTTCTCCGAGTCTACTCCATCACTGAAAACTGTTGGATTCGAGCTTTTGCAGCCGGAAAAACTTGGCTGGAAGATAATCATCGGCTGGACTCTCTCAGACATCTGTGACCGAAGCAACAACGGTTCGTGCCCGGGACAGCATTGACGAAGATCTAACTGTTACTCTTTGATTCTTATCTTCAGAGCTTGGTGTCAGTTATTGGAGTGCACATGGTATCGTTCATGAACACTTAGGACTGAGGAAAAGCGTCCTCGATGGATACCCCATTTGTTAACAGAAGAACAAACGGGTGCAGATTTGTAGTCTCTGGCTGATTGAATTCGAACCAAATAGTCCCAAACTGTTCTCAGATGTTGCTACCAGAGATGAGTGTTGGATTTCTTTCTTCACTACTAGAGACAAGCAGTTCAACATGGTGTGGTTGAGTGATGAAGAGCCTCATCCTCAGATTTTGAAGAAAGGATTTCGCAGCGGGAAGCACCTTTTCACCATCTTCTTCAATTCGCAAGGACCAATGTGTGTGGATGTGGTTCTTCAACAGTCAGTCTACTATCACAGCCAATTACTACACTTACCAAGTCCTTCCTCAAGTTCTGGAACATCAGGCCAAGTCCGTACCAACCCGCCCCGATTGCGCCTTTTGCTACACTACGACAATGCTGCAACCTACAAAGTGCGCCTGACCGTGTAATTCCTGAAGCAGCAGGGGATCACACTTCTTGCCCACCCACCCTACTCACCTGACCTTGCTCCTTGCGATTTTGGGTCGTTTCCACAAATCAAGGGTGCGATTGCAGGGAAGCAATTTCATCGTATCCAAGACCTGGTACAAACAGTCAATTCAATGCTACGAAGTATACCAGCTTCTGAGTACCATCACTGCTTCATGCAGTGGCGAAGGAGGATGGAACGCTGCATAGAGGCAGGATAGGAGTACTTTGAAGGAATGTAGAAAACTGTTTGGATTTACTTTTGTACTACCAAAATGAACGGTCTCACTGTTATTACTTTCTGATCACCCCTCGTATTGACTAGAACTCGGCGTTCCTTTTTTCAATTTAACCCACAAAGACTAAACAGTTACAAGTGTTGTTTTTTTAGTTCTTTATCTCTTTTTATTAACTTGTTCCTCTTTCTATTTCTTCACCTCTCCTTTTTCTTTGTCTTTGTTCAATGAGTGGAAATTCCCTCGTTAGTTAACCTGATTTAAGTCCAATAAGCCCATCCCTATTGGCAGTTATAATACCATGCAAGGGAAGAGTGGGGGAAGATGTAGCATAAGGTAATGTTGCAGCTGACATCTGGGGAATTACTTGTCATCCTGGCCCCAACACTCGTACGTGGATTTGGGTCTATATATCTGCCACATGTTTTCGCTTCCTGCATTTCTTTATGAATCTCTCCTTTAAGGAATTCTCGGAGGAGAGATAACCGTTGGTTTTCATTTATTTTTTTTTTACGTAACACAAATCCTAATTTCGATAAAGCCGAGGTAAATTGCAATTCTGATGAATATGGAATATTTTCCTAGAGGAAATAACCCAAATAAACCTAAAAATGAGACTATCGGGGGCGGTGCTCCCGATCTAAACTATTACCGGAGAAATAATAATCATCATTACTCAATTAAAACTTAGAAACCAAAACCATCGAGGGCATTTCCGTCATAAGATGTGAAGGATATGTATGTATAGTAGTAAAAATTGGGGTTGTGAAAATGTGTGTGAATATATACGGGCGCTCCTTCCCATACAATTAGTTCTCCGAATATCCGCTGCTGCATCTGACATCCCCTATGCAGGGGGGGGGGGGGCAGGGGAGAATGTAGTACCTTGGATGGAGAGGCAAGTAAAGCCGTCGCCTTCGTATTTGTCGTTGCATTTGCAAATGTATCGTTGGCTGTGGATGTCGAAGAGACACTGGCCGTTGGGGTCGCAGTCGGCCGCGCTGCTGCAGTCGTCTGTTCCAATGAGAACGGGACTCGTTTTATTGAGCGGTGGCGGCGGCACTTCCCCAGCAGTCAAGGGGAAGTAAATTTGTGTGGTAGGTACCTGAGTCAGAGTAGGGTGACGGGGCAACTTACCTTTAGGGGTACAGACTAACCCATCTCCCACATAGCCCGGCTTGCACACACACACAGATCGCAGCTGAGAGTCGTCGTAAATGCACTCGGCGTTAAAGTGGCACACATCCACTTGATCGCACGACACTTCTGTACACACAGAACAAAAATGAAATGCAAAGGTGTAGCAAAATTGTTTTGGTAGCTACTAAAAACATGAATTGCCACCCGAATCGGTAAAAGAGTAAGCCTGTCTTAATAAAAGAGGCGATTGCCTATCTATTCAAAAGTGATGTATGGTTATGTAATTACCTAAGAGCTCACAGAAAAACCCGTCTCCAGTAAAGCCTGCATTACACGTACATCGGCTTTGAGTAGTGGTAATTTCGTATATACACTGAGCATCCACGTGGCAATTGTTGACTTCGTTACACGGTCGAGCTGAAATTAAAGCGTTTAAATAATCCAGAGTTTTACCACAACACTCACCCCACACTACCCACATGCCCTAGTGGTGCTTGGGGACGTTTGTGTGAAGGGTCCAATCCTCCCATCACATGATGTGATTATGATTGCTTCAGGTAGTAAACAATGAATATCACTCGGCTCAATTATAGTCATTATCTTTTACGCTTTTCTTATTTCTTTTTATTATCTCTCCTTCTTTTCCCTAATTCCACCTCTTGTTAGTTATCATTCCAGCTGTTAAATGGCGACGACGCGATCACCCATACCAGAGGAAAATGTCTCGCTTTGAAATTCAATTCTTTATAATAGTAATATGTTGTTTTTATTGGCAAACATGGTCAGCGTTACAGATATTTTATCTAAAGGCCTTAGTTCGAACCCCACCCTGATCCAGCTAGCACCAAGCAAACGCCTTTTCGTCTTTGTTTGAGGAAGAGATAACCAGCTTCAGATGACCTGGTTGGATCCCGCTTAAAACTGGAAGTCTACACTGAGATAACCATCATACAATCGGTGATACAAATCATACCCAAAGAACCCACTGTAAGCAACAAACTATAAAAAAGATACAGGGATATTCAGAAGCGACAGTGACATGGACCCCACAAAAACGAGAAAAACAAAATGGGATTTTATTTAACAAACCATACATGACTTATTCCCATGCAATGCCTGAAGTCAAACTCGATTTCAATAATGAAACTTATTCACCTATACAATGAACTTGAACACATGCACTTATAAACAAACACTACTCATACATGTAGTTAACTACTGTTGAAACGAGACACAATTCTCTTTGTTTTTCAACTTTACAACTATATTAATGACTAAAGCCTCAATTATCTTCAAACGAATCCCAAAAAGAAAAAGGGAAGCATATTTTAGCAGCCTAGAATTGAAGAAAATAATCATTACTCGTGCACTAGCTTTGTATCTACATTGAAACTACTTCGTATCTACCTTAATACATGTCTCATTTAATACCCATGCAATACCCATTCAATGCTTTTAACAATTGACCGACGTTTGGAGAATGGATAATTTTTTCTCAAAGCCAAAGATTTGAGCTCCAATGGTATATTCCAGGAGCGAATCTTTTAAAGAAGTCAGGAGAACCATCCTCTCGGAAAAGGGGAGACAGAGGTTCTAGAGAGAAGAACTCCCTTCCGATTACCAGGGTCCCAAGAAGTCCCCTCATTTGCTAGCCGATCTTCGAAAGTTGAACAACGATAGAGGAACCCACGCGCCGAGGTATTTTATCTAATGGCTTGATATTTTTATGTTGTATGTATCATATATTATGACCATGTTTTCAGCACATCATAGAGCCCAAATGCAATAACTTTTTATTAAAACTAGGAACCAAATCTAGATGATATACTGTGGTCATTAAGAGCAATCAAGATATAAGGGGAGATATTAATATTTAGAAGGGAGAAAGGCTGAAAAATCTGAAAATTTTCGTATATCCCCAATAAAATCAAAATTCAGAGACAGTAGGCCTAAGGTACGCCCACAATAGATTCACATCAGATGTTTACAAAAGCTCAATAAAGAAATTTGGAAGTTGACTAATGTTTTCTAAGATTCCTTTCACATTATAGTGTTGCTTCAAGAGTTTAGGTGATGTCAAATACTTGTGGAGACGTAAAATTTAAGGAAATATTATTATTCATTGCCTTCAAGCAACATATTTCTAGAATCTCAAGTCAGGGAATTACAATCGTTAGTACTTTAAAGATTACACAGCAATTCATTAGTACAAATACTACCACCCAAGCAACAAAACCGCATACTTCAAGAACATTCAATTTCGACAAACTACAAATACTAGTAATCATATCAAGATTGGAACTATTCATTATTCAACCCTCCACCCTACATTTCCCTCAATCCAAAAAGAATCTTTTGTACATACACAAAAAAAAAATACCCTACTATTTAAACGACCAGCACTCCATCTAACTACACAAAAACAACTTTTCATCAAGGAGAGTTTAAAATTATATGCGTTACTACATTTATATCATCCACCTTAGGATTTTCAGAACTCCTTAGCAAGCCAGTCGCTACTCCACAATTTTGAACTACTGAGCAAACAGGATTAGGTTGATTAATTACCGCCGCCACCTTTAACGGAATAATCATATCCCAGTGCGTTGGAGGGATGACAGATGTGTGTCTCCGGTTGGTACTTGAAGCCGTAAATGCAACTGCAGGTCCCCTTGAAACAAATGGGGAGAGGGAAGCTCCCTTGGACAACTGGAGGTATAACATGGTATCATGTGAAGATGAAGATCACTAGTCTTGGTTATGGACCAATGGCAAAGAGGAGTATAAATATAGAGGAATGACCATTGAAGTAGTGGGTAAGAACACTTTCCCGAAAAGGGGCCTGAAAACTCTTAGGAACTTATAATTACTTTAGGTCAATTCCACTAATTCTTATTTGCATTAAAATGAACAGTTTTTATTTATTAATCGAAAACTAAAAAATAGTTACTTTACCTTCTTCTATTAAACCAAAATATTTAGTCTGGTTGAGATCAAATATCATGAAATACTAATATTTTAATGATTTTTTAAAGATATGTTATTCTTCAAAATGAATTTTGTCTATTTTTCTATCTTAACCAAGAAATTGCTATTTGGAATTGACAACCATGAAAATTGCACTATTTTCTTCTAAATGAATATTACTATTTTTTATCCATTTTCGAGTTTTCTATTTTTAAAAAATGGTTATTTGAGACCAACTACCATAAAAAATATAGTTTTTTAGCATGAATTTTCTATACGGAAGGTTTTGAAAGACGTTTCACTGAGATTCGGACTTACCATCGGAAACAGAATGGCATTGGCCTTGAACAGAATCATAGATGAATCCTACAGGACAGTAGCATTTTGAACTGTCCTTACATATTGGCAATGGATTACCTTGATTGTCTGCAAATAAATTCAAGAGTCAGGCCTCAAAAACAAAATCCCTTACAAGTAATGAGTAAACCTTTACTTTTTTAGAAGAGGGGAGGGGAGAGAGTGAAAATAATACGGATCATTTTATTAAAAAATCAAAACCAACGAAAAAATTTTCGCAAGAAATTGTTAATACGAAACTTCGTCAAGAAAGTGGTAAAATTAGGGGCAGAACATCTGAAATTAGATAGTATAGTTCTCTTCTGAAGCGAAGTTAATACACACTAGTGTGGTTAATTGTCGAATGGTTACCGTATTTTAGACAAATTTGAGTAAGTTGTGCTCCGTCCCAGCGCTGGGGGGGAGGGGGGGGAGGGGGTCTTTTAGGGTAACCTTCTACAGTTTTCCACTTCTAACATCATTTTTTTAAGTAATCTTCAAAAGGACTTTGAGGCAGAGATGCCCTCGGTCTTTTTATTAATTATTTAAATAAATAAAAACAAGGTCAACACACCTAAGTCGCGCGCTCTCAATTAACAAAGATATTATCTGACCTTATGACCTTCAAAACTTTCAAAAACTTATTGAAAAGTAAAATGGTTAGCATCCGACCGATATAGAGTCGCGAGCAAACGACTGAAAATGCAATACCGTAGTGGTTCTGCGCCTCTGAGCCGCTCAACGAGCAGAATCCCTTCTGCCGATTATAGTCGTATCCGTTCGGGCACCAGCAGACGTCCAAGATGCACTGGGGCTTCAGTATATCCTATTCGAAATAAATAGCAATAATAAATTGGATTAATTAATAATATTAATCACCTGTATCATACTCTATATAACAATGACTAGAATAGAGAAGCGGTTACAGTAACACTGGTTAGAAGCCTTCACACTGCGCTGGACATCCTTCAGTACATTGGGTTTGATCAACCATTGGTGGGGTACGCGATATCTAAAGGTGAATGATAGTTGCCATAGTAATCTTATCATGCTTATAGCTTAATTGGCAAAAGTCGTGTGATGAAGCAGTAAATATTCTGGAAACAAGGTCTGCTGACCAAAGAGTCGCGTGCTTTCACTTATTCTGATTCATGACCTTACGACCTCCAAAACTTTCAATAATTCAAAAACTAACCTTAGGATGACCTAAGGTTAGAGAATATAAAACATCATAAGGGTTTCAAATTTCGTTAGAATCGGCCAAATAATTATGATGTTATTTCCAAAACAAAATAATTCATGGGCTAACCTTGGGAGGACCATGGATGTTATACCATTCGAAAGAAAATGTAGAACAACATAAGGGTTTCGAATTTCGCTAGAATCGGCAGATTAGTTACAATGTTATTACAAAAACAAAAAAAGCAAAACGGGGGCCCGACCGACCTACATAGCGAGATGTATAGTTGCCCGCAACTAAAAATCTGAGAAATGTTTCAAATAGGTATCAGACCTAATTCAAATGTGTTTCTTAATTGTTTCAGAGAAGTTTCAAACTTATTTCAGACATGCTTCAGAATTGTTTTCAGAATTTTTGACCAGTACTGTTTCAGATGTATTTTTCCATGGCTCAGACCGGTTTTATATAAGTTGCTAACATGTTTTTTTAGTCCATATGCATACACCCTTGATCAAAAGTATAGAGCATCCTTCATAGATTTATATATTTAATAATTTTTTTTCAAATTTATATTTTGCTAATAGGTTTGAATATTTTGTTATGTTTGAATTACTTAGAATTTTCCTAAATGGTGTATTATTAATAGAAGTAAATGTTGCCTAAGATCAGAATTTAACCAATATTTCTTATGTGTTAGTCTAAATTTATAGCTATTGTGATTTCATTATCGTTCTAATTAAGTAATATGACTAAAACTAAAGACAGAACAGAAGTACAGAGAGCATAAATCCAACTTTAAAAAAATAAAATCTTCAAGACATGCGTTCCAAACCACTATATAACATCAAAATACCAAAAGCTTTGTATCAAGGACCAGAAGTGGTAGAAACCCTCGTACAACACCTAGAAAAGACAGATCTATCATTCACGCTTCACTATAGAATCGCACAAAAAGATCTAAACTTGCTGGGAAAATGAATGAAACTTCAACTTAAAAGGGATCAAGGGATGCAAGGCGAAAAAGAAACCATAGATATTTGAAGTTAACAGTAAAAAAAGTCTTCATTGAATCAAAGATCCCCAAAATTGGACACTTCAACAATAGTCCAAAGTTTTCTGGTCAGATGAGAGTAATTATGAAGTATTTAAGAAAGACTTGTATTTTTTTTTGTTTACATAATTCCATTTAAATATATCTTGGAAGAAAATTATTTAAAAATATAAATTTTTAACAATTCTGCAGATTTTCGGTACTTCTGGAACTACTTTTGTGAGAGGAAGAGTTGGAGAGGCATTTCACCGACTTGTCTCATGTGGTACCAACTGTCAAGCATGGAGGTGGTTCTATCATGGTATGGGGTTGCATGGTTTCATCGTGCAGGAGGAAAATATATTTATGCCAGGAAATAATTACCTCAACAACTCATACCTCCAGGTTGTTACAGGTCTCAGATTCATTTATCCAGAAATTGCATCCCAAAACATAAAGAAATGAATTTATATTTCAGTATGAAAATGCCCTATGCCATACATCTAACCAAACCAAGAATTAGGTTGGATAATTGGAGATGAACCCTTTGGAAAGGCTAATAGAACACTTGCTGGGAGTGCTTCAAAAAGCAATATAAAGTACCATAATTGGAAATAAAACAGCACTGTAAAATATGTGCAACTCATGGCACGTAGAACGAATAACTAATATGGCTGTAATTAAAACAAAAGTGAGACCAACTATGTATTAAAATTATTATATATATATATATATATATATATATATATATATATATATATATATATATATATATATATATATATATAGACTTATGAAGAAGAAGGGGAAAAGGAAGGAGAGAAAGATGAAAAAGGAGATAAAGAGGAAGGAATAAAAGATGAATAAGAAGAGAAGGATGAATATGGTATGATATAGGTGTGCATGGTAGAGGTTTGTGAGAGGGCGGGTATGGAACCTTATGCTCAGTGATGAAAGAAATGTTATAGCACATAGGGAGCCAACTAGCGGGGGATGATTCCTGGGTGGATGAGGTGGTAGAGCACCTAACCCTCATTGGTATGAAAGGTCAAAGGCAGCGAAAATGTGGGTCTCTTTTGTTACTAATAGGGCATAGAACTGGGAGTAGAAGGGTATTTTTCGTGGCGTTGATGCGTGCCCACCGCACTTTTGTGAAATAAGTATAAGTATGACGGGGAAGAGCTCAAATTACTCCCATGATTTAGGCCATCATGCACCTCGTTGTCATGAAAACCACATCCTAAGATAATGGCTCGAAACATTAAATACCAACCTCTGATGGGTTCCCATTGAAGGTTTGTCCACCCTCCTGGTATGGGTCGTAAGGCGTTATGGTAGGAATAGGCTCGGGAAAAATGGGGTCGAAGGACTGGCGGGGGTAGTCAGGTTGGCCGGGTTCTTGCTCTGGGGGGTAGAAGGGCTCCTGATTACCGAAGGGGGGTTGGTCGTACGCATCAGGAGGACTCGGACCTAATAGCTCGCACAAGTACCCGTCGCCTTGGTAACCGGGCAAGCATTGACAGGTGTGCCCTGAGGACGTCGGGACGCACAAGGCGAATGGCGAGCAGTTTTGGGCGATGTGGCAGCTCTCTACACCGCATTGGGATGCAATAGAAGGAATCCATTAAACATCTATCCTGTATTTGGTCCTAACCCATTATTCTACCATTCAACCCAAGTCTAGTATATTTTAGTTAATCTCTTAACATTCTATCATATTTTACTATTCTAATATATATTCTATTCATATTATATATATATATATATATATATATATATATATGGATATGAGAAACTCACAAAGTAGCGAGTGAGTAGAGCAATAAATGCAAAAAATCCCACAGGAAAATGAAAGTCGGATTAAGGTACTTTCGAACTTGTTCAGTTCATCATCAAGGAATAACGGAAAATTTTACAAAGGTGGTATATATGTATATGTGAAAGAGAAGAGCAATGCTCCGCCCGTTGTACATGGGCGGAGGGAGTAGTTTCGTGTTTTGGACACTTTTTTTTAGGTTGAAGGCAAAGTTCACATCAAGGCTGGGCCCAAATTGATATACCTATAGAGGTAGGGAAATGGAAAAAAGAGACATAAGTGTGCTTATAAATTTTTGGAGAAAGTAAAAGACCCTATTTTGACAAGTACCAGATCGTAATTATGGGGAAAGACATAAAAAGTTCCAATTTTTTGAAGTGAAAAGAAAGAAGCAGACATGAAAACGGCCTACCATCGAGTTCCCAATGGCCACACAATAAGCATCAATGTGTCTATGACCTTATGGGTTTACGCACATTAAACAGAAAGACAAAAGAACAAAAAAGCATCAACGACCGTGCTATGCGTGGTTATGCTGGTGGCGTGGACACACAAACACCCAGCTCAAGGAATGATATACCAAAATAACACCAGTAGAGGATTCCATCTGTAGCCATTGCTTTAAGATTTAATCTTAAACACACTTACCCTCCAACAAATTTTAAAATCCCCTACCATACCCAATTTTATGATCCTTACCCTTCCTAATATTTTATAAATCCTTACCATCCTTCCTAGTTGTATGAAACCACCTCTCAAACTTAATAAGTCCTTACCATCCCCAAAATCCGGTGTGCAGAAGAAGCCATCTCCTTTATACCCCGTCACGCACTCACACTCTGGTTTGTCGTCCGTCTCTTTGCAGGAAGCGTTCGGGTCGCAACCAGCGTTTCTGCACGTCAGTTTAGCTGCAACGAGTCGGGCACGTTCGTCACCCATTAAATAAAACCTCGAAATGACAAAATACAGAGTTATCTAAATTCGCTTGCATTTTTAAACATGCTTGTTTCTGGCACGGGTTTTAATACAGAAAAATGAACTTTTTTATTATTTTCTTCGGCTTTTTATCACAGGTAATAAAATCAACATCGTATAATTTAGTTTTCCGGTTTTACACTGTGGATCCTAACCACTGGTTGCCCTACACAGACAAAAATAGACCCGAATTGGGTCTTCACCGATACCGATACCAAATTTGGTTTAGCTTTACCCAAGAGGTAGGGATCTTTGCAGTCGGCTATGCAGCAGCCCTTAGACATGTTTAATGGGCTTTTATTATTTAAATAAAAAAAACAAATAGGGCATCTCCATTTGAAAATTTGTAAGGGGACATCTGTAAAGATAGTGGTAAAGAGAGAGGAAGTAAAAAATGTGTGGAAGATATATAACCAGAGATCTTTGTCTTGAGGTCAACAGCAGCATGCTGGGCTTCCCATGCTGTTGTCTTACTCCTGGTAAATTTCCTGAAAATATCTAACCTAATATATCCTGAGTAACCAAACGTAACTTGACCTAACGAAACTAACTTAACCTTACCTAACCCAACTCTACCTAACATAACTTAATTTACCTAGTCTAACTAATCTAACGTAATATACCCTAAATAACCTCTTATTTTGGAAAACTCCACAAGTCTAGTGTTGTACTGGGCGTCCATTAAATATGGTCCGTCGATTAAATTAAAACTAATATTAGGATTTTGCCCCCTCTTCACAAGGTTACATATATAATAATGTAGAAAACATGTTCAAGTCTGTATGAATTATGTTTGAACTACACACTGTAAATGCCCCCAAAGGTTTTTCTATAAGATGAGTTTACAAATTATTAGATTTTCAGCGAGGTCTCTTATTTAATGAGCACATTTCATGGTGTAGGTATGTGACCTTGCAGAGCTTCAGATCTGGGTCGTCTTGTGACAATTAGCACGACTTAGTAGGGGGATATACTCTGTCATCCTTCCTCTATGGCTGCCCAGTTGGTAGCTGTGGTAATGTGGAGTTGGAACCTTGAAAAGACAGAAAATCCGAGACAAGATAGGCTGAAGCAGCTTGCCGAGGGATAAAGCCTAATAAATTTCCTTTTATTCTGGATTGTCGCAACCTTTTGGATAATTCGAGTAATGGCAAATTTGTCAGTGTCAAAGTACGTTTCAACAAGCACAAACTTGCCCAACCTTGGGGTTGTGCTGGGTTAATAAATCGCCATCCAGCCTCTAACTGTTGGAGGAACACCTCTGTTAACACACCATATGGGTAAATGGGTTTCCCTTTCACCACTTCTGAATCCGCTATCGGGAAGCTCCACCTCTAGAAAGGCGGCACTCCTCCTTTGTGCTTTCTCAGTGGTCCCTGCAATCTTCTTCTAGCGGAGAGAAGGCGTTCTCCTATCCTATATCCGTCTAAGGCTGAGGGAGTTCTCCCATTTAACCTTTCAGAAAGTAGCCCCAGGAGGACTCCATACTTGCATCAGAAAGGAAGAAAGGAAGTCTCGAACGACCAGCCAACCCTCTTCCAAAAATAAACTCGAAGGCAAAAGAGCTTTCGGTACCTTCTCTGGCCAATAGCTCTCGGAGTTTCATTTTATTTTTATTTTTTTTTTATGGAGCCCGTCTGGCAACTACCCACTTGGGCATAAGTCGCCGAAAAACACGACAGCCTAGAACTAGGCTACTTTAAAGTAAAAATATGAAAACTTAACAATGATATAAATTGGAAAAACTTAACAATCGAAGCAATCTCCGGCAGCGGGGGGAGGTCCCCCTCACCCCGGTGCAGGAGGGTGCAACCTACAAACAAAAAAATAACAAAAAAAATAAACCTTAAATAAAGGGGAGAAGGCCGGCCTCCCCCCAAAAGTCAATAAGTCCACCAGTCATGGTGCACGCACTCGTCCCGAGTACAAAGGACAGGCGGTAGCGACCCCGCCCATCACGGTACCGAGACAGGTATCGTGCGCGAAGATCACCCAGACTGGGACATTCGACAAGAATATGCCGAACAGTCTGGGGGACGACGCGGTCGTTGCAATAGGGTGCATGCGAGCGCTCCATCAAGTAGCGATGCGTCACACGAGTGTGTCCGATTCGAAGACGACAGAAAGCAACCTGAAGCCACCGCGGCATTGGGGGATAGGTCCATGGGAACAGTCGCGGCGCAATGGCACGCAACTTTAAGTTCCCTTCGACCGTCTCCCATCTTCTTTGCCAAGCAGTCCGAAGAGCTGCCCGTATTCCTGCCATGTAGTCGGTGTGAGGAAGAGCGAAACGCTGGTCCGGTCGCAGAGTCCTCGCGTACTCTTTGGCGCCCTCATCGGCGCGCTCATTCCCCGCAATTCCTACATGTCCAGGAACCCAGCAGAAGATAATCTCGACATCTGCCTGGTTCGCCAAAAACGTGGCGTCACGGATATCGCGAACCAGGGGATGCGGAGATTCCAATGCCCCGAGAGCACTCAGGGCACTTTGTGAGTCGCTATAGATCACAATCCGGTCTCCGAACCGGGCACGTCGCGTAATCTCCCGTACCGAGTGGTGTATTGCCACCAGCTCGGCCGTGAAGACAGACACAGTGCCTGGTAGAGCCCCGCTGACTTCAAACAGAGGGGATACGGCGTGAAAGCCGACCCCCTCTTGGGACTTGGAGCCATCCGTATACACTGGCACAGTTCCAGCGTGACACGATGTGTGCTCCAAAAAGTTCGAACGCAATACTCCGGGCGCAGTACAAGCTTTGGGAGCAGAGGCGTGGCGACAAATAGCCAAATGTGGTACTCTCCAGGGTGGCGTCCTGGGCAAAACCAGGGGCGCCACCGGCCCGAGAGCGATATCTACCTCTCGAAGGAGTTTCCTGACCCTAAACCCAAAAGGCTTAGGGTATGACTGGCGTCTCTCGACACCATAGGCACCATCAAGATCAGCTGCAGATGCAGTGAGAGCTGTTGGCGACTGAGGGAGGGGCCGGGCTCGTGCGTACAGTCGAGTGATACACTGCACGCGGCGCAAAGCGAGTAGCATCTCCCCAGCATCGACCAACAGGCTCTCAATGGGGGAAGTGCGGAAGGCACCGGTCGCAAGGCGGAGGCCGGTGTGGTGGATCGAATCTACCTTCCGCAATAAACGCTCGGCTGCGGATGCATAAAACTCGCATCCGTAGTCGAGCTTCGAGCGAACAAAGGATCGATAAAAAGTAAGGCAGTAGCTCTATCAGCGCCCCAAGCTCTGAACGTCACGGAACGGAGAATGTCCATGGCGCGGGTACAAGAGACTCTAAGGTTGCGAATATGAGCCTCCCAGGTGAGGCGTCGGTCGAATACAAGACCAAGGAAACGGTGCAATTCAACCACATCCAGGCGTACCCCATTAAGAAACAAATCTGGATCGGGGTGAAGCCGTGGATGGCGGCAGAAGTGCACCACCTTAGTCTTGGTCAAAGAAAACCGAAACCTGTGCGCTTCGGCATAGCGAGAGACGCGGTTCAATGCCTGTTGGAGTCGACGCTCCAGAGTTGGCATCTGGGCCGCGCCAAAAGAGATCGAAAGGTCGTCCACGTAGAGCATAGCGAGAACATCCTTCGGCAGCACCGAGGTGATGCCGTTGATGCTCAGGGCAAAGTGTGTGACACTGAGGACACTTCCCTGCGGGACACCCTCTTCCTGCTCCTTTAGGCCGGAGAGGGCTCCCCCCCACCCGTACGCGGAATCGACGATCTCGCAAAAATTTAGATATAAAAACAAGGAGGCGTCCCCTCGCTTCCATCGTGTGGAGAGTCTCCATGATACCGTATCGCCATGCGGTATCATAGGCCTTCTCCAGATCGAAAAACACCGTAGCGTAGTGCTGTCTACGAAGGAAAGCCTCGCAGACGGCATTTTCCAGTCGGAGCAGAGCATCCGACGTGGAGTGGAACTTGCGGAAGCCGCACTGTTCAGAAAACAGATGGCCTCCGCTGTCCAGGAAAAAGGCTAATCTAACATTTACCAATTTCTCCATCAACTTGCACACGCAAGAGGTTAGAGAGATTGGGCGGAAACCGGTCGGAGTAGAGTGATCTCTCCCCGGTTTGCGAAAGGCAAGCACAGTAGCGATTCGCCAGGAGTCTGGGAGAAGACCTTCCACCCAGATCCTGTTGAACAAATCTAACAGAAAGGCCATACGTCGCTCACCTAGGTGTGAAGCATGGCGTACGGGACATCGTCCGGACCATGCGCGGTGTCCGCGCACGAAGCGAGAGCGGAACGCAACTCGCTTACAGTAAACTTGTCGTTGAAGGGTTCTCCGCCTCTGGAGATAAAGTCCAGCCGGCGGCCTTCCGCGACATCACGACGTGCATTGATTGCTGGCAGGGCAGTATCACGGCTAGAAAATGCAGATAAAGCGATCGCGAAGGATTCCGCCACGGACGCGGGGTCCGAGATTGCGGTCCCATTCTCCTAGGGAACGGGAGGGGGGTCCTGCGAGAACTTGCCCCGAATCCTTTTGACTCGCTTCCACACCTCAGCTAAAGGGGTCTTCCCGTTAAGTGAAGACACGTATGCCCACCAAGAAGAGCGGCGGGCGTGCTTCGAAATATACCGGAACCTAGCCCTAGCCCGACGAAATTCAGCGACAGTGAAATCGTTCGGGCGGCGCGTATAGCGCATGTAGGCATAACGCTTCTGTTTGAAAGCCGTCTCACACTCAGCCGACCACCACGGGAGCGGTCGGCGTGCAAAACAGCCAGACGTCCTAGGAATAGTAGTCAGGCCCACGGCGATGAGGTTGCCGGAGAAGAACTCAACGGCCTCATCTACCGACCTAAACTCCTCGACTGAGATAGAGAATTCAGTCATTTCCTGAAATGCAGGCCACCGCGCCCGCGCCAAGCAACACCGAGGTGGTCTCTCAGGCGGCAGTTGCCCTGAAAATGATATTTGAATGGGAAAGTGATCACTACCATGGAGGTCATCGACCAGCCCCCAATCAAAATCAGGCTGTGCATCCGAAGAGCACAAAGATCGGTCAAGGCAAGAAAATGAAGCGGTTCTCGGATAGTGATGCGTAAACTCATCCACGTTTAGGACACCCATCTCAAGCTCTTCGATCAGATCGGCAAGGACTTGTCCCCTGGGATTTATGGAGTAATCTCCCCAGAATGAATGCCTGCCGTTCAGATCTCCAAGCAAGAGATAGGGCCTCGGCAACCGTGCCACGACGCGGCGGAAGTCCCCCGCGTCGAAGTCAGCTGACGGTGGAATGTACGCAGAAATGATAGTATACCTCCTATCCAGGTGCAGCTGTACAACCACTGCCTGAAAGGAGGTATCTAAAGAGAAAGGAAGAACGGAGACATCATGCCGGGTGTAAACCGCGCATCCCCCAGCCCGGTCATCCCGCAAGGGTGGGGTCGCAAGACCCTTATACCCCGGGAGGGCAGGCAGGGGGCACGCGCCTAGCATGGTCTCCTGCAAAAAAATAGCTAACGGGGAACGGGACGAGGCGAGCCTCCGCAGCTCCTCCCAGTTGGCCCGGAGTCCACGGCAATTCCATTAAAGGAATATGCCCTCCAGGCCTAGCTCGGAGGAGACGCGGGGGCCGTCGTCGGATTGAAGACCCTCATGGGAATGGCCGTACGCTTCCCGGGGGCAGAACCCCGGGCGCTGTTGGCCGGACAAAGAGCTGGAGGCGCTGTCGCCTTCGAGGACTTATTGGGGGAGGTTGGGCTCGCCATGCGAGTCTTTTCCTCCCTCCGCCTCGAAACCTTAGGCGGGCGCTGCGGCTTCGGAGGCGGGGGGCCCTCTTTTCGACGAACCACCGTTTCCGAGCAACCTCGGGACGTGGGCGAAGGAGCTGAAGCTCCTTTGTTGCTGTCCTCCTTTCGGGGGACAGCTTTAGGAACTCTTGAAGATGGCCTAGCGACCATCTTCAGGGGTGTTGCCTCCTGTGAGTCTAACGACTCTGTGGAGGCGCGTGGCCATTTCGCCTTGCGGTAAACGGTCACGCTGGGGGAAGAGGAGGGAGCCCTGGTTTTAGCCGGGGCTGGGTATGAACCCTTTTTGCCGCCAGCTTTACCAGGGGAGCGCCCGGGTGTAGTAGAGCCCGCAGAAGGGCTCCGAATGGGCGCGGAAACAACCCTGCTCGTTGGCCTGGATGGGCCAGGAGCAGAGGGTGCCTTTCAAACTACTGAGGCATATGACGTCCCAGGCAGAGCTGGGCGCGCCATGACCAAGTCCTTAGCCTCGCGGTTTAGAGTCTATCCTGGGCCTGAACGGCCAGGATTTCTTTCTCCAGGAGATATGCACCACATTGCTTCGAAGAAGCAGGGTGCGGCTCTCCGCAATTGTCACACTTGGCCACACACGATTTGGACTTATCGAGTGCGACCTTGGAGCAATTTACACAGACTTCGGGTGACCACGACTTTGCACGTCTACATGAGCGATTCGTATGGCCGAAGCGGTGACAGTAATAGCACCGCCGCGGCAGTGGCACGAATGCCTTCACGCGGTAGCGGTACCAACCGGCACGCACCGACTCAGGGAGCTTGTCACAGTCGAACGTGACGAAGAGTGTAGGGGTGGGTCTCGAAGCCCCTCCCTGTTTTCTCATCACACGTTCGACCTTGACCGCCCCATGGTCGGCCAGCTCTAGGGTGATGTCCTCAATGGAGTAGTCAACGAGTTCCCTCGCATAAACTACTCCTTTCACAAAGTTCATGGTAGAGTGCGGCGTCACACTCACCGGGGTGCCATGAAGTGTCCGAAGAGCACTTATCTTGGCCTCCTCGGCGAGATTCGCCGCATTCGCCAGAATGCTGCCGTCCGAGAAACGGGTCACCTTCGGCTCTCTACCAATTGCACTAGCTAATCCTCTCCTCTGATGGATCATGTTGCCCTTGGCCAACATGGTGCCATCAGTGGAACGAATAACGAGGAAGCGTTTGAAGCCAGCGGGCTTGAAAACGCCAGGTAACCTCTGAATCAGGGGCCCCGATGTCATCGAGGCTCCGCCCTGTTCACTCTTGGTATTAGTCTTCTTTGTCAGGGGCTCCGCAACTGGGGGGGCAGAGGGGGCGGATGTGCCGATCTTGGCTTGGTTGCTTGCCAGAGTGGCAACAGACCCATCCGTCCCCGCAGCCCCCACGGATGGAGAAGAGCCCCGAGTCTTATTTGTCTTTTTAGTCTTTTTAGTCTTTTTCTTTTTTAGAGAGGAGGGCGGGGAATGAACCCGCTTCTCACCTCCGCCGGCAGAATCCCCCATGCCAGATGGGCCGTCCTCAGCCAGGTCCCGCTTCGAAATTGAGAAGGTCCTGGTAGTCGTAGGGGCACCTGTCGGAGGAGATCCCTGCCCTCCTTGTACTGCCTCGGACCTTCAGCCGTTTGAGGGGGACCTTACATAGGCGCGGATTCGGGTTCGGTGCTTTGCGCCGAGCCTGGATTCCCCCCCCCCATGGAAGGCCCTACCGTCTGAGGCTGGGTTTCCTCAAGGACCATGTCTATCTTAGGGGGGGCCTCCAGTTGGCCATCCCCCCCAAGACATCGCAGGTCCCCTTGGCAGTATCGTCACTAGTCTTCTTTGGGGAGGCATGGGCCTTGACCCCGGCAAGGTTCAGTATTCTTGCCAGCAGGTCTTTTGAGGGAAGCGACCGAAGGGGCCTGGCTTCCCTCTCCCCCATAAGGGGGTTTGCCCTACCGAGCCGCTTCGATGTGGAGCGGCTGGCTAAGGGCTGCCTGCTGGCTTTCTTGGCAGTCCCCTTGGAAAGAACAGAGGGGACTGCCGCTGGTAAAAGGGAGGCGCCCGAAAGCACCTCCAGAGAAGGGGGTGAGGGGGAGTCCCCTACACCCGTAAGCGAAGGAGAGGAGTAAGCCTCCTCTATGGTTAGAGATATATGGAGGGTACCCTGAGCAAGCACAGGGGGGGAGATCCTCCATTTTTTTGCTGGAGCTGCCCAAAGGCGGCTCCGTCGATGTTATAGGGGAAGTTGGGGGTTGGGGTTTTTTTAAACTCATCATTGGGCATGGTGACCCTCTTTTTGACACGGGACGCAATCGCGCATCACCTCTCGCAGTAGCCCGCACTGCGAGAGGTGCTTACAAGCCCGGCAGAGCCAGGCACCGCCATTTAAGACCACCCCTCCCGCCTGGTGGCCTGGCAGTCCATCGGCATGGCGGCTCCACCTTGGACACGGCGTAAAAAATAATAGATTGTGAAGAGGAGAGGAAAAGGGATGTGAGGAAGGTATGGGTGGGGATGAAGCAGGTTGTTAAAAACCAGCCACCCCAGACCGGAGCTCAGGGGTTAGGGAATATTGTCCCCCACCCCCTTAGTCCCGATGCGGGACAGTTGGCTGAAAGGAAGGTCAGTATCTACCCTGTGAAATTAGAGGCTGACCAGAGAAAGTTGTGGGAGAGGTTGTGTGAAAAGAGAGGAAACAAGTATTTTGAAGGAAGGAAGAGAGGCTAAGCTGGGGCCGGACGGAGCGCTGGATCCCGTCAGCACGGCGTCTCGGAGTTTCATGGGAGATTACAGTCATTGCCGTGAAGGTCTTTGCATCCAGAAGGGCATCCGTATTTCCTTTAAGCTAGGCCTAGAAGGATTTTTCTTGAATGAAAATTAGAGTGGAGGAGCTTGGGAGGATCGTCTCTTTCCGCTCCATTCTAGCTATTTGCTTTCAAGAGACCATATTGTACGATTGCCCACTGCCGACCATACTGGAGTATAGGGGTCTTGAAAGTCCACCAACACGAAAAGGACGAAGGGCAGATGAATGCGCAGTTTACACCCGACATCATAGGTATCTCTATTCTTATTCTGGCTCTAAATACCTCCTTTCAGGCAGAGGTAACGCAGCTACACCTAGATAGGAGGTATAAGTTTGTTTTAGTGTATATTCCACTATCATCTGAGTAAGATTTGGCGGACTTTCACCGCGTCGTGTCATGGTTGCTGAAGCCTTTTATTCTGCTCGTGGATTTGAACGGTGGACACTCCTTCTAGGGTAACTACACGATCAATCCATGGAATCATGTCTTTGTCGATCTGATAAAATAGGTGGAGATCGGTGCCCTAAATGAGGATGAATTCACGCAACATTGTCTAAAAACCGTTTAATTTTCTTTTCTTGATCTATACCTGTATTATCCGGAAGCACAGCCTGATTTTGGATGGGAGGTGGTTGATGACCTTCATTATAGTGATCACTTTCATATCTATATATCTTTTTTCTAGTTGTTGTCGCCCGAAAATATATCTTGATGGTGCTTGGAGCAGTATGCTTCCCCTCTTGTTGGGAAATGACATTCTTATATCTCAGTCAAGGAGTTTTGGTTGATGAGGCCGTTGAGTTTCTTGTACCTTTATCGCCGATTTTCTGACTATTATTCCTCGAACATCTTTCTTTTTTCAAGCCATTTGCTTTCTAGATGGTCGGCATAGTGTGAAACATCCCTTAGAGCGAACGATATGGTTATTTCCGCTGCAAGAGACGCCCGGACGATTTCATTGTGGGTGAATTTCGTTGAGGGATGGCTAGTTTTTGCTGTTTCGAAGCACGCACGTCGCTATTCTTGATAGGCATACGTGTCTTCACTTAACATAAAGAACTCGCTTGCAGAGTTGCGAAAGCGGTTCTAGAGGAATAGAGGCAAGTTTTCGAGAGACTTCTTTCCCTTCCGACCACCAGGATGACGGGATCACAATCTCCAACCAAAAGTCGGTTAGAGACTCCTTGATACGATTATATGCATTCTCTAGCCGTGCAACAGCATCTAAAACACGCCAAGATCCCGCTGAATGCCGCCGACTGAAATTTACCTCTATAGGTGGGGAACCCTTCAACCAACTATTTATGCTGCGATTGCCCTCTGCTTTTGCTTCGTCTATTGAACACCACCGATGGTCGGGACGATATCCAGTACGCCATGCTTTGACCCCTGGATGAGCGAGGCATGACATTTCTGCTTGCTCTTTTCAAGATCTAAATGGGAAGTAGCTTCCCAGATTCCTGGCAAATAATTACTCCGAACCTATTATTATTATACCTCAAGATCATTTTCCTCTAAATAGACGGCAAATTCCTCATCCCGATATACTAGCAGAAAATTACTCCCACACACCATCTTCGACGCTACGCAGTCCATGTCTGCCTAGCAGCCCTCCCCCAACTAAATACGCTCTCCACGAATCAGCTGTGGCACAGACATTCCTAAATCACAAAAGGATAAACTAAAACGATACAGAAGTATACACAGATGGCTCAAAATTTACTGAAGTCCCAGCCCGCACAGAAATTCCCCCCTACAACACACCCTCCGTGCGCGCATAACTTCAGATGCTTCCTTACTATAAGCCGAACTGATTACCATTCTTCTTGCCACAAAATCTATTAAAAAACGCCTCGAAGCTAAGTTCACTATTTTTCTCTCACTCCTTTAGTGCGTTAAGTCTGTTAAAATCAAGAAAGGTAGAACATCCAACAGCAACAGCGATCATTAAAAATCACAGCAAACTCCGCTACCACATTAAGTTTCTGCTGGTGTCCAGGAAATGTCGGAATTACCGGGAACGAGAAAGCAAACAAGGCCGCAAAAGAAACCGCCAGAACTACTACAATGTCGCCACAACCAATCTTTTATAGGGAGATGCAGAAATCGTGGAAAAGAAATGGACATGTCCAACTCTTAGAAATAAAAGAAAATGCCAAATAGTGGTAGTCTTCAAAAAGAAAAATCCGAAAAGAGAAAGTGGTCCCAGGTCGCCCACTGTTACAGGTTTTCAAACTCCCACCACAATGCAACCTATGCCGTACAGAAATAACAATAAAACCCCTATTACTTATATGCCACAAATTCAACAAAGAATGAAACAAATACTTAGGAGTCAAACCCACAATACGCAACATCCTTAAAGACAACCCAAAGTCGATTCACTAATAAAATATCTTAAAGAGACAGATATATTTAACAAAGTATAATCCATTTAACAAAAGAACAAGCGCGCATAGACCTAAACAAAGGTGAAAAAGGGCTCTAAAATTTTTAATAAATCCTTGAGATACTAACTCGATTAGGATTACAAATAATGCAACCAAGCTACAAGTTGTGAAACTAGAAGAGCTAAAAACAATTTACTTACAACCTAAGTAATCATTAGAATCGCTTACCAAATAATAGAGTGATGCTACGAACATGTTTAAAATTTGCTTAGATATTTATTTCCGAAAGATTAGTACACCTTAATTGACGGATCTGGCCGTGAGTAGACCACTCACCCTTTGCTCTCTGTTATAAACTTACAAACTCGGTAGAGTTACTTCGATCAAGAAATAACCATTTGCTACCAATTATCTGATAGTCCCTTGCAAGTTACCACGGGACAAACTCTAAATACTCACGGGCGCAGTAGAAACCATCACCAGTAAAGCCTCTGTTGCAGCTACACGAGTAAGAACCCTGGGTGTTGATGCACAGGGCATTGATGTGACAAGTGTCACGTCCAATTTCACATTCGTTTATGTCTAAGCAAATGGGCGTATCCGAGGACGCCTCGTAGACGTAGTCGTATCCTTTCTCACAGACGCATCTGAAAAAGAGTGATGTTGCTATAAAAGAATATGAAGGACATTATCATTCGCACATCCACTGTAAAATAAATTAGTGTAACGATCGAGGGCACTCAGGTAGAAAAGGAATAACGTTAAGGACAGATATCAAAAAGGAAAATAGATAATAGGAAAGAATAAGAAAAATAATGGTGAGAAGAACACAGTAGAGTGGCGAGTGCGAAGAGAGTGGCTTATGGGTTCGGCGTGAACTGAGTCTTTTAGGCTCATGGATAGTCGTGTGTATTGAACTTGCCGCGGTCCAATCCCAGCTGGCAGATATTATCATATATAGCAAGGGCAACGTTATGAAGGCTGAAGTACAGGGGGTTCTGCTGGCATATATATGTATATATATATATATATATATATATATATATATATATATATATATATATATATATATATATATTAGAAGACATCGCATTAAGGCAATATATAGCAATGCAAAGGAGTAATGATAAACCACAATATATGAATCTGAATTTATTTTTAAAGCACAGAACTAAATAGTTTCAGCCTCGAAGACCCTGTTAAAAAACTTGTACGAAATATCAATAACGTTGCCAAAGCTGTGGACTTCAATAGAACCTGCATATATATATATATATATATATATATATATATATATATATATATATATATATATATATATATATATATATATATATATATATATATATATATATATATATATATATATATATATAGCAGGAATATAAAGACCCAGGTGATTGCACTAATCATTTATTGGCCGGACGTTTCGGACCTTTACTAGGACCATCTTCAGCGACTATGTCGACTAATGAGAAGGGAAATGGAACATTAATTGAAAACAGTTAAAAGAATGCATTAAATAATGGTTAAAAAGCGGAAGAAGGCAAGTTAAAATAATAAAATTGACAATTATTAAAATTAAAGTAAAAACACTAATAACAATATATAGAATTAAATAATAATACCCAGAGTGATTTAAAAAAATAAAATAAAATGTCGACTAATGAGAAGGGAAATGGAACATTAATTGAAAACAGTTAAAAGAATGCATTAAATAATGGTTAAAAAGCGGAAGAAGGCAAGTTAAAATAATAAAATTGACAATTATTAAAATTAAAGTAAAAACACTAATAACAATATATAGAATTAAATAATAATACCCAGAGTGATTTAAAAAAATAAAATAGTAGAAAGTGAAATTATAGCATAAACTGACTTGAATATCACATATTAAAAGTTACTGAAATAAACAAAAAAATAACCTATTATATTAAATTGTAAAAAAACAACAAAAAACCGGAAAACAAATCAGAATGAATAAAGTGACTAACCTTTATCGTGGGAGTTGAGAAATCGACTAACTAAAGATACAAAAACTACTAACGAGATTTGTTCGGTTGGTCGGTTAGCTAGTTAATCTATTGAAGTGTTGGTTGGTGATATTGTGAATAGTTTAATTGAGGAGGCGTAATTATTCAGGTTTGGATTTATTTTATTGATATATAGTGACTCTAAGATTTTCAAATCGAGAGAAGTTAATATGGCAAATGAATCAAAATTTTGAGGATGATGGTGATACTCAGAGTGTTGCCTGATGGAAGAGGCTTCAGGATTAGAAATGGGAATACCAGTCCTATGAGACAAACCCAAGTGCTTCGCGATCCTGCATTTGAGTTGTAAGCCAGTTTGGCCTACATAACGACCTGCCACAGTTGGAGTATTTGATGATTCGTAATTCTGAAATTCCTTATAGATCTCAACTTACAAACTTTCTGCAGCAGATGCCCTCGTTTGCTTGCGCTTTAATTTGAAATAAACTCACCTGAACTCATCTCCGTCCACAATGCAAATGCTGTTAGGACCACAAGACGCTTTGCCCTTGATACAGGGGTCTTCCTCTGAAAATATTACAATGCAACAGTAAACTCGTAACTTTTCACAAATATCTGAGACATTTATTGGTTTATTTCATTCAATGAAGTTCAGAGATGAATAAATTAATTTTTTTTTCAATTATTTTCTTGGCGTAGTCTCCAAACTCTCTATGTAGGATCGATGAAAAATACAACTTGGAGGCGAAGTTCCCCGACCTTTGTTATATAATTCCTCATCATCGAATATTAAAATATATGCTATAAATCATTATATAAATGCTGCTGCTAATAATAATAATACATTATTATTATGCCACTCGCTCGCTATTATCTCTAGTAATATAATTGGATGATAATTTCGTTATTGTATTATTTCCCCTTTCCCAGGTCAAAGAACTAACGGCTTGACTTACCCTCCAGTGTTCCAGTCTTGGCAGTAAAGGAGTATCGAACAATGGACTCCGCTTCGTCAAATCTAATAAAAATATTCTCAGCCACCTTCGAGAAGATTAAAAATATATCAATTAGGGATGTATGGATGCCATACAAATCTAAATTACCATGAAACTTCCATTGGGTTATTTGGGATTAGTATAACAGTACAATCTTTTCTGCGTTCCCCCCCTTCCCGATTTTCTGCTGTTGATTGCTGATATATAAATAATACCTTAGTACGGAGTGTTAAGTGAAGGGGATCAATTGGAGCGTGTTCGCATTCATCGTAGTAAATGAACGTCTCGACTTTGTACGGTGTTTCCAGTGCTTGACCTTTCAGTCTGAAAGTTCTGGAGGAATGGGCCCGAAGCTGACCTGTCAGGAAACAGGTCATCTCCAATAGTCATCACGAGATGACAAACATTAAAGTATTATTTTATCTCCCACTTAAACAAGAATACTTATTTAATAATTACAACGCCCTTAGATACTAATATAAAAAAAACCCTGTTCTTATAAACGATGGAACAACGTCACAATTCGGTTAGTCGCATTTCTACCTTAACGAGTTACCGCATTTTGAGCCATATGTCGCCATAAAATAATATCGGTTAAGGTGGTAATTCCATCTTTTACTCTTCAAATTAGAAAAAGTAACTTAAAAAGAGGTAAATCTTAATATTATCAAAGAAAAAATAGATTTATTCTCTCATAAAACTATTGCTCATGGAGGTTTTTAAATACGTAAATCTAGCTCTAGCATTGGACTTTGTAAGATTTATGGTAATTTTGAATAAAACCTGATTCTGCAACGCA
This sequence comes from Ceratothoa steindachneri, assembly GCA_963969495.1. NCBI lineage: Eukaryota > Metazoa > Arthropoda > Malacostraca > Isopoda > Cymothoidae > Ceratothoa > Ceratothoa steindachneri. Next base: position 140,896,688 of record OZ018320.1, on the reverse strand, counting down.
AGAATCCTTCAACGAAGCCATCTTTAAATGCTACGAGCCGGCCTAAGATACGCGCGCTCGTTTGAAGGAAGCTTGTTTTTAAGGATTAATATTAGTTAATTTTTATTTTCCGAGCAAGATGTAGAAAGTTAGGGGCAGTATGTTATTTAAACACGTTAGTTCATAGTGACAGGCTAAGGTGGCTAAGACGGACTCTATTTTTTTATGGGGAATTCGCCAGTCTTCTTCTTCTCCATTTTCCGAGGGTCAACGGTCATGGATGTATCTATCTCCTTGCGAGAGGAGCACCTCATAACCGGTGACGAGGTTTACTTGTTCAGGCATACTTAATATTTACGGAGAGTGTCCTTGTGATGACCTGGCTGTCTTGAATGAATCTTTCTGTCGGACTGTGTTTGTGTGTTTATTACAAGGCTCTTTATTCTAACGAAATATTAGGGACGTGGCTCCATTTTGCCAATTCGAGAGCTGGGCAGAACTTCTTTGATCAGAGGGTATGTGCGTGTATTTACTGTAGGCGCGTGTACACCAAGAGTGCTCAAATTTAGAAATCTGATTTCTATCTATCAGGCCGATATTTTTAGTAACATAAAATTTCGTCTTTCGCGGGTCCATGTCAACGCTGTTGGGTCAGACTTCCCTATATATCAAACCCATTATTTGCATGCACAGCTGTTTCAGTTGTCTTTGTTATCGCAGCGCGGACTGAACGGTCGGCTTGCACCTGTTTTCTAATGTGTGAATATTTGTGTGTTTACCGTGGGAGCACAGCGATTTCATTACCTCGTGTTTTTTGGGGGTTTTTGGCATTATTTACAAATATACTGTTTGCTTTACATTGATACATTAATTATTGACTAGTGGTATAGCCTTATTTACAAATATACGGGTTACTTTGCATTAATTGATTATTAACAAATGGCATATTATTTTAGTGTTTGGTTTGTGTGCCCATTTAAAGATTTCATAGGGCCAACGGGGTGCTCAATTTGGGAGGTTCTTTGTTAACTCTACTTCACTTTGTAATTGAGCGCTACAAGTTTTTGTAATTCTACAGATTAATGCAAAAAAATCGCTAACGGACGCAAGGGTTTTCTGGACTTTTTTTTATCCCCAGAGAACGAAAAAAAGTTTCTTCATGTCATTTCGTCTCGCGCTACTCTGCTATTAAGCCAGTTAAAAGGCTCTATCCTACAAATGGAGTCACAAGAATTTTTTTTTGCGTTAATCTGTAGAATTACCAAAATTAAAAATATTTAAATAACCTACTACCCCTAACCTTCTAACATCGTGATTCGGAAAACAGTGGTTTCCGTACCGAGTAAATAGCAACAGACAATTCAGCTTGAAAGTAAATTTTCTACATAAATGCCATTTAATGATATTTAAAGATAACATTGTTGAAGGATTCTTACGTTGCAGAATCAGGTTGAAATATTGACTTTTTGTAACTTTATGAAGTATGATACACTCTCTCCGGCATCAAAATATTACCCTTAGGACACTATTACAAAGATAGGAAGAAGTATGACATGATTCAGTGTCCTAAAATGCTTGCGCCCATCTTATTTAAAATTACAAGATATTATTGTTATAGCCATTCTATTCCAATCAACACCTTCTTTATTTATGAATAGATGCACCCACCATTTCCTTCTCAATAAAAATGGAAATTTAAATTAAAATTAATTAAGCTACCGTTAAAAGGAATGGATTCGGTTTTCTGTATCGAAGGAAAACGAATATTTGCATAATAAACATCTGAATTTAGGAAATTCAGCATGAAATTGTATCTTACCGGGTTTGATTCTAGTGAATTCCTCGGCAAAAGCGGACACCTCCAATTCCGAACCGATTGGAACGGTTGGCAAAGAGCCAGTAACTTTAGTGTGAACGGCAACATTGTTAAAGACATCTAATCCCTGGTTTTAAATAGAAAGAAATAAGGGCAATGGTTAAATAAATGATAATTAAAACATCCGGATCCTAATTAATTCCCATTCATTAGTTAAATTTTATTTTTTAGGATCATTGAATAGAATAAAATCAAATTATGTTTCGATTTGCGCAATTAGATTTCCTCTCTTATTGTTTCCTTCGTAACTACTGCCTCCCCCATCCCCGCTCTTCTTACCACTACACTTATTAGCCCTATTTTATTTCATCAATTCCCTTCCACATTCTTACACGTTGTGGTGGAATTCGATCTACATCCTGGGTCTCTTACCTCAAACACTTGATCAACGACGGCCGAGTGTCCTGTTTGGGGGAAAGTGACTTCAACGCTCCTGTTGAGGACCCCTCCTGAGAGGCTGAACCCGTTCGACACCCCATCCTTAGGGATGGCAAAAAGCCACGCCACCCCTTCCCCGATCGCCGTCAGACTCTGGAGGTCAAAGCCGACCGCCTTCGGGATTCTCGAGACGGCCGTGTACGTCCGCCCTTCCGCCGAGAGGACGTAAGAGTGAAAGTCTGAATCCTTGATCACGACACCGTTTACATTCCCGTCCAGCTTCCCAGTCGCTCGGATCGGCGTGTCTGGTAGGTGAAATTTAAAGAATAGACATCAAATAACTTTAGTATTTACTCTAAGTAATGGAGCTTTAGTTATTCTAGTTCCCTAGTGAATAAGACGAGGTTCCCACGCCCAGGTAACCTGGTTCAATTCCAGCGAGAGCGGACAATATATATATATATATATATATATATATATATATATATATATATATATATATATGTGTGTGTGTGTGTGTGTATAAATATCTCTCTCTCTCTTCTCTCTCTCTCTCTCTCTCTCTCTCTCTCTCTCTCTCTCTCTATATATATATATATATATATATATATATATATATATATATATATATACCTACGTAGGGAGCTGGCCGCCCATTGGCGGAGTGTTGAACATAACGCGTGAATGAACTAACTCCAGTCCAGACACCTCATTACACATGTAGAATAACAACACCGCTGTCTCGTCTGATTCCCTCTGTTCGCGCACATAACAACTCACTCTTCCGTTTCGGAACCGGCTCAAGACGTTTTCATATCCACCTATCACTGATATGGAGCGGGTGGCACTCCATTGGGCCACGAAGGGTTTTCTGCAAGCTGGAAGGTGAAAACACACTACCACCTTTTTTTATGACCCTGAGTGGCTTCGGGCTTGCCAGCGATTGTCATTCAAATCTTTATATAAATTTTATTATCCAGTCGGAGGACCTCGTCCACGATTAAAAAGAGACGGGAATCGCGATTCACCGCCACTACAAACTGCCCGCCTCTCCCTCCTCTATTTATCCCATATTAAACACAAGGAGCCCCTCTCTTTTTTCCCCCAAGTGGGTTCTTCATAGCTCACTTTGGGTGGGTTATGAGAGAACCCAATGGAGGGCCACCCTATTCACATCAGTGATGTGTGGATATGAAAACATCTTGAGCCGGTTCTGGAACGGAAGAGTGATATGTTGTGTGCTCGAAGAGAACGAATCAGACCAGATAGCGGTGTTGTGATTGGCTATATGGGTAATAACGTGTCTGGAGTGGAGTTAAGTTCACTCATGCGTTATACTCAGCATTCCGCCAATGGGCGGCTAGCTCCCTATGTGCCCGGATATTTGTGTGTGTGTGTGTGTGTCCGCTCTCGCTGGAATGAACCAGGTTACCTAGTCGTGGGAATCCTGGCTTATCCACCGGGGAACTAAAATAACGAAGGCACTATGTACTGTAGTATCTCCTGGAGTCAGGCAGAAGACCCCTAGTAGGCTCCTTTACACACACCCTTCATGCACACTTACGATCCACTTCCTCCTCAATAAGCGATTTCTCTCTCAAACACTCCCATTCACATCAACAATCCACCTTTTACGTGATCTTCCGACCCTTGACACTCATTCTCCTAGATTCTCCTCACAACTCTATTTTCCTTCCATTATTCTTACATATCCTTAGAACGCTTTGACACACCAACCTCTCTCACACCATTTTCACAACATAAACATCTCTAACATCTCTTGCCTAATTCTTCCACACTCCATCCACCTTTTGCCCACCCAAACATCCCTATCAAGTTGTCCACCCTTGCTGCTATCAATCTATAGCCTTCATTCTCTTTTCCTACCACACTCTCACTCCTATACATCCCCGTTGCCATCGGCATACACTCATGCAGTTTCCTAGCATACTGCACACACACTCAAACACTAACCATTCACTCACGCTTTTGGGCCCAAGAATTTCCTACCGTTTAGAACCTTGTGGTCGCAAGCTACCTTATCTCTGTCGATACCATTCAAAATGTACCATACATACTTAAAAATTCTCCCTCGCTCAAGGGTGACAAAAATGACTGATATCACACCTGACCTAATCCCCCTCCCCCAATACTATACCCCTCTCATACACCCTTGCTACCATTAAAATTTCCAGAACTCTCACTTTCAGTATATACCTTTTTATATTCTTTTTTTTTAAGAGTTCATCTGGCGACTGCCTACATGGGCATTAGTGGCCGTATTAAAACTGGCCTAGTTCTAGGCTACTTCAAAATAAAATTAAAGAAACGAAAAAAAACACCTCAAAGGGGGGAAAGGAAGCAAGCTCCTGCGTCGGGAAAAAGTCCCCCCCAGCGCAAAAGCGTGTAACCTAAAGGAAACAAAATAAAACAAAAAAAAACAAACCCTGCTTAAATAATAGGAAGAAGGCCAGCCTCCCCCAAAAAGTCAACAAGTCCACCAGTCGATGTGCACGCACTCATCCCGAGTACAAGGGACAGGCCGTAGCGACCCCGCCCATCCCGGTACCGGCACAGGTGTCGTGCGCGAAGATCACCTAGACTAGGACATTCGACAAGAATGTGCCGAACAGTCTGGGGGACCACGCAGTCGTTGCAATAGGGCGCAGGCGAGCGCTCCAACAAATAGCGATGCGTCACACGAGTGTGCCCGATTCGGAGACGACAGAAAGCAACCTGAAGCCGCCGCGGCATTGGGGAATAGGTCCATGGGAACAGTTGCGGCGCAATGGCACGCAAATTTAAGTTCCCTTTGACCGTCTCCCATCTTCTTTGTCAAGCAGTCCGAAGAGCTGCTCGTATTCCTGCCATGTAGTCGGTGTGTGGAAGAGCGAAACGCTGGTCCGGTCACAGAGTCCCCGAGGACTCTTTGGCGCCATCATCGGTGCGCTCATTGCCCGCAATTTCTCCATGTCCAGGAACCCAGCAGAAGATAATCTCAACATCTGCCCGGCTCGCCAAAACCGTGGCGTCACGGATATCGCGAAACAGGGGATGCGGAGATTTCAATGCCCCTAGAGCACTGAGGGCGCTTTGTGAGTCGCTATAGATCACAATCCGGTCTCCGAACCGGGCACGTCGCGTAATCACCCGTACCGAGTGGTGTATTGCCCCTAGCTCGGCCGTGAAGACAGACGCAGCGCCTGGTAGAGCCCCGCTGACTTCAAACAGAGGGAATAAGGCGTGGAAGCCGACCCCCTCTTGGGACTTGGAGCCATCCGTATACACTGGCACGGTTTCAGCGTGACACGATGTGTGCTCCAAAAAAGTCAAACGCAATACTCCCGGCGCAGTACAAGCTTTGGAAGCAAAGACGTGGCGACAAATAGCCAAATGTGGTACCCTCCAGGGTAGCGTCCTGGGCAGAACCAGGGGCGCCACCGGCCCGAGAGCTATATCTACCTCTCGAAGGAGTTTCCTAGCCCTAAACCTATCAGCGCCCCAAGCGCTGAACGTTACGAAACGGATAATGTCCATGGCACGGGTACAAGAGACCCTAAGGCTGCGAATATGAGCCTCCCAGGTGAGGCGTCGGTCGAATACAAGACAAGGGAAACGGTGCGACTCAATCACATCCAGGCGCACCCCATTAAGACTGGCGCCTCTCGGCGGCGCCATCGAGATCAGCTGCGGATGCAGTGAGAGCTGTTGGCGACTCAGGGAGGCGCCGGGCTCACGCGTATAGGCGAGTGATGCACTGCACGCGGCGCAGAGCGAGTGGCATCTCCCCAGCATCGACCCACAGGCTCTCAATGGGAGAAGAGCGGAAGGCACCGGTCGCAAGGCGAAGGCCGGTGTGGTGGATCGAATCCACCTTCCGCAATAAACGCTCGGCTGCGGATGCATAGAACCTGCATCCGGAGTTGAGCTTCGAGCGAACAAAGGATCAATAAAAAAGTAAGGCAGTAGCCCTATCAGCGCACCAAGCGCTGAACGTTACAGAACGGAGAATGTCCATGGCGTGGGTACAAGAGACCCTAAGGCTGTGAATATGAGCCTCCCAGGTGAGGCGTCGGTCGAATACAAGACCAAGGAAACGGTGCGACTCAACCACATACAGGCCATTAAGAAACAAATCTTGATCGGGGTGAAGCTGTGGATGGCGGAAGAAGTGCACCACCTTAATCTTGGCCAAAGAAAACCGAAACCTGTGCGCTTTGGCTTATCGAGAGACGTGGTTTAATGCCTGTTGGAGTCGACGCTCCAGAGTTGGCATCTGGGCCGCGCCAAAAGAGATCGAAAGGTCGTCCACGTAGAGCGTAGCGAGAAAATCTTCCAGCAGCCCCAAGGTGATGCCGTTGATGCTCAAGGCAAAGAGTGTGACAATGAGAACACTTCCCTGCAGGACACCCTCTTCCTGCTCCTTTGGGCCGGAGAGGGCTCCCACCACCCGGACGCGGAATCGACGATCTCGCAAAAATTCAGGTATAAACATTGGGAGGCGTCCCCTCGCCCCCATCGTGTGGAGAGTCTTCATGAAACCGTATCGCCATGCGGTATCATAGGCCTTCTGCAGATCGAAAAACACCGTGGCGTAGTGCTGTCTACAAAGGAAAGCCTCGCAGACGGCACTTTCCAGTCGGAGCAGAGCATCCGACGTGGAGTGGAACTTACGGAAGCCGCACTGTGCAGAAGACAGATGGCCTCCGCTGTCCAGGAAATAGGCTAATCTAACATTTACCAATTTCTCCATCAACTTGCACACGCAAGAGGTTAGAGAGATTGGGCGGAAACCGGTCGGAGTAGAGTGATCTCTCCCCGGTTTGCGAAAGGCGAACACAGTAGCGATTCGCCAGAAGTCTGGGAGAAGACTTTCCACCCAGATCTGTGTAAAAAATCTAAGAGAAAGGCCATGCCTCGCTCACCTAGGTGTCGAAGCATGGCGTACGGGACATCGTCCGGACCATGGGCGGTGTTCGCGCACGAAGCAAGAGTGGAACGCAACTCACTCACAGTAAATTTGTCGTTGAAGGGTTCTCTGCCTCTGGAGATAAAGTCCAGCCGGCGGCCTTCCGCGACATCACGGCGTGCATTGAATGCTGGCGGAGCAGCATCCCGGCTAGAGAATGCGGAAAAAGCGGTCGCTTAGGATTTCGCCACGGACGCGGGGTCCGAGAAGGCGGTCCCATTCTCCTGGAGAACGGGAGGGGGATCCTGCAAGAACTTGCTTCGAATCCTTTTGACTCGCTTCCACTCCACAGCTTAAGGGGTCTTCCTGTTTAGTGAAGACACGTATGCCCTTCAAAAAGAGCGGCGGGCGTGCTTCGAAATATACAGTAACCTAGCCCTAGTCCGATGAAATTCAGTGACAGTGAAATCGTTCGGGCGGCACTTATAGCGCATGTAGGCATAACGCTTCTGTTTGAGGGCCGTCTTACACTCGGCCGACCACCATGGGAGTGGTCGGCGTGAAAAACGGCCAAACGCCCTAGGAATAGTAGTCAGGCCCACGGCGATAAGGTTGCCGGAGAAGAACTCAACGGCCTCATCTACCGACCTAAACTCCTCGACTGAGATAGAGAATTTAGTCATTTCCTGAAATGCAGTCCACCGCGCCAGCGCCAAGCACCACCGAGGTGGTCTCTCAGGCGGCAGTGGCCCGGAAAATGATATTTGAATAAGAAAGTGATCACTACCATGGAGGTCATCGACCACCCCCTAATCAAAATCAGGCTGTGCATCCGAAGAGCACAAAGATAGGTCAAGGCAAAAAAATGAAGCGGTTCTCGGACAGTGATGCGTAAACTCATCCACGTTTAGAACACCCATCTCAAGCTCTTCGATCAGATCGGCAAGGTCTTGTCCCCTGGGATTTATAGAGTAATCTCCCCAGAGAGGATGCCAGCCGTTCAGATCTCCAAGCAAGAGATAGGGTCTCGGCAACCGTTCCACGATGCGGCAAGAAGCCCCCGCGTTGAAGTCAGCTGACGGTGGAATGTACGCAGAAATAATAGTACACCTCCTATCCAGGTGCAGCTGCACAGCCACTGCCTGAAAGGAGGTATCTAAAGAGAAAGGAAGAACGGAGACATCATGCTGGGTGTAAACCGCGCATCCCCCAGCCCGGCCATCCCGCGGTGGTGGGGTCGCAAGACCCATATACCCCGGGAAGGCAGGCAGAGGGCACGCGCCTAGCATGTTCTCCTGTAAAAAGATAGCTAACGGAGAACGGGACGAGACGAGCCTCCGCAGCTCCTCCCAGTTGGCCTGGAGTCCACGGCAATTCCATTAAGGGAATATTCCCTCCAGGCCTAGCTGGGTAGAGACGCGTTGGGGCCCTCCTCGAACTGAAGACCCTCACGGGAATGGCCGTACGCTTCCCGGGGGCAGAACCCCGGGCGCTGTTGGCCGGACAAAGCGCTGAAGGCGCTGTCGCCTTCGAGGACTTATTGAGGGAGGTTGGTCTCGCCATGCAAGTCTTTTCCTCCCTCCGCCTCGAAACCTTAGGCGGGCGTTGTGGCTTCAGGGGCGGGGGGCCCTCTTTTCGAGGAACCACCGTCTCCGAGCCACTCGCTCCACCTCGGGGCGTGGGCGAAGGAGCCAAAGCTCCTTTGTTGCTCTTCTCCTTTCGGGAGACAGCTTTAGGAACCCCGGAAGATGGCCTAGTGACCATCTTTAGGGTTGTTGCCTCCTGTGAGTCTAACGACTCGGTGGAGGCGCGTGGCCGTTTCGCCTTACGAGAAACGGTCACGCTGGGGAAAGAGGGGGGAGCCCTGGTTTTAACCGGGGCTGGGTATGAACCCTTTTTGCCGCCAGCTTTACCAGGGGAGAGTCTGAGTTGAGCAGAGCAGGCAGAAGGGCTCCGAATGGGCGCGGAAACAACCGTGCTTGTTAGCCTGGATGGGCCAGGAGCAGAAAGTGCCTTTCTAACTATTGAGGCATATGACGTCCCAGGCAGAGCCGAGCAGGCCACGACCAAGTCCTTAGCCTCGCGGAATGAGAGTCGATCCTGGGCTTGAACGGCCAGTATTTCTTTCTCAAGGAGATATGCACCACATTGCTTCGAAGAAGCAGGGTGCGGCGCTCCGCAATTGACACACTTGGCCACACACGATTTGGACTTACCGTGTGCGACCTTGGAGCGATTTACACAGACTTCGGGTGACCCCGACTTTGCACGTCTACATAAGCGATTCGTATGGCCAAAGCGGTGACAGTAATAGCACCACCGCGGCAGTGGCACGAATGCCTTCACGCGGTAGCGGTACCAACCGGCACGCACCGACTCAGGGAGCTTGTCACAGTCGAACGTGACGAAGAGTGTAGGGGTGGGTCTCGAGGCCCCTTCCTGTTTTCTCATCACACGTTCGACCTTGACCGCCCCATGGTCGGCCAGCTCTAGGGTGATGTCCTCAATGGAGTAGTCAACGAGTTCCCTCGCATAAACTACTCATTTCACAAAGTTCATGGTCGATTGCGGCGTCACACTCACCGGAGTGCCATGAAGTGCCTGAAGATCACTTATCTTTGCCGCCTTGGCGGGATTCGCCGCATTCGCCAGAAGGCTGTCGTCCGAGAAATGGCTCACCTTCGGCTCTCTACCAATTGCACTAGCTAATCCTCTCCTCTGATGGATCATGTTGCCCTTGTACAACATGGTGCCATTAGTGGAGCGAATAACGAGGAAACGCTTGAAGCCAGCGGGCTCGAAAACGCCAGGTAATCTCTGAATCAGGGGCCCCGATGTGATCGAGGCTCTGCCCTGTGCACTTTTGGTCTTAGTCAGGGGCTCCGCAACCGGGGGGGCAGAGGGGCCGGATGTGCTGATCTTGGCTTGGTCGCTTGCCAGAGTGGCAGCAGACTCATCCGTCCCCTCAGCCCCCACGGATGGAGAGGAGCCCCGAATCTTCTTTGTCTTTTTGGTCTTTGTCTTTTTCTTTTTTGGAGAGGAGGGCGGGGAATGAACCCGCTTGTCACCCTCACCGGTAGAAGCCCCTAGGCCAGATGTACCGGCCTCAGCCAGGTCCTGCTCCGAAATGGAGAAGGTCCTGGTGGTCGCAGGGGCTTCACCCGGAGGAGATCCCTCCCCTCCTTGCACTGCCTTCGAATCCCCAGCCGTTTGAGGAGGACCTTGCATAGGGGAGGATTCGGGTTCGGTGTTTAACGCCGAGCGCAGATTCCCCCTCATGGAAGGCCCTACCGTCTGAGGCATGTTTTCCTCAAGGACCATGTCTATCACAGGAGGGGCCTCTACTTGGCCATCCCCTCCCAGGACATCGCAGGTCCCCTTGGCAGCGTCATGAGTCTTTAGTGGGGAGACACAGGCCTTGACCCCGGCAAGGTTGAATATTCTTGCCAGCAGGTCTTTTGAGGGAAGCGACCGAAGGGGCCTGGCTCCCCTCTTCCCACTAAGGAGGTTTGCCCTACGAGCCGCTTGTACGAGGGGCGGTCGGGAATGGGCTGCCTGCTGGCTTTCTTGGCAGTCCCCTTAGAAAGCAAAGGAGGGACTGCCGCTGGAAATAGGGAGGTGCCAGAAAACACCTCCAGAGAAGGGGGGAGGGGGAGTCCCCTACACCCTTAGGCGTAAGAGAGGAGTAAGCCTCCTCTCCAGTTAAAGAAGTAAGAAGGGTCCCCTGCGCAAGCACAAGTGGGGGGACCTCCATTTTCTCGGTGGAGCTGCCCGAGGGCGGCTCCGTTGATGTTCTTGGGGAAGTTGGGGGTTAGGTTTTTTTTTATCATTGGTCATGGTGACCCTATTTGTGCTACGAGACGCAATAGCTCATCACCTCTTGCAGTTGCCCGCACTGCAAAAGGTGCTTACAGGCCAGGCGCCGCCATTTGGGACCACCCCTCCCGCCTGGTGGCCTGGCAGTCCATCGGCATGGCGGCTACACCTTGAACACGGCGTAAAATTGATAGAATGTGAAGAGGAGAGGAAAAGGGATGTGAGGAAGGTATGGGTGGGGATGAAGCAGGTTGTTAAAAACCAGCCACCCTAGACCGGAGCTCAGGGGTCAGGGAACATTGTCCCCTGCCCCCTCAGCCCCGATGCGGGACGGTTGGCTGAGAGGAAGGTCAGCATCTACCCTGTGAAATTAGAGGCTGACCAGAGAAATTTGTGGGAGAGATTGTATGAAAAGCGAGGAAACAAGTGTTTTGAAGGAAGAAGAAGAGGCTAAGCTGGGGTTGGACGGGGTGCTGAGTCCCGTCAGCACGGCGGACAGGATGGCAAATTGCCGCGCCCCTTATGGGGTCAGTATATACCAACATACAGCCCATCTCTCACAATTACTCATTTTTCTCACACCCATTTTCCTCATTCTCTTATTACTATATCCAGAAAGATATTAAACAACCATGGCGACTATACACAACCTTGTCTTACACCTTCACGTATGTTAAACCACTCACCTCGGTTATCTTTCACCTTAACTCACGCCTTACTTCCAACAATAATAATACAATAGTTTACTACTCACTCCACCCATTCTTAGGGCCTGCCATAATGCTTCTCTATCTATACGATCATAAATTTCTTCAAATCCATGCACTATAAACTTGATTCCACACACCTTACTCACTCTATAAGACTTGTTCATTTCCTTCCAATCCTTCAGTTATTCCTTCACATTACGCCCAATCAGAAAAAAATTCATGCATTTGACCTACAACACTCAGAAAGCAGTTCAGGGATTCATGTTTCTCTCCGTTACCTTTACACATCGGCAATATTACCCGACTATTCTAGTCCTCAGACATTCTTTCACTTTCAAATGGCTAACAACAGAGCCACTAAACCCATTCCACTCTTTAGTACATATATCAGCGACTATATAATCAATTCAAGCAGTCGTTTCATTTTTCAGACCGCTCACAGCAGTAACATCCTCTTGCATACAGATCTGTTCCACACCCAGATACCCTACCCAATTAATGCTCAAGAAGCTAATCATATTTAGGTTCGCTCATCTTTCATACCGCCATTAAATGACTTAAAGTATTCTCGCAATCTACTTTTGGCAAACATTATTCTCCTGATTCCTCACCCTCTCACATCCTTTCACATTAACTTCCTGTTCCCATTGGAATTCTCGTTCACCTTCGTGTTCCCATCGAGATCCTTATTCAGCTTTCTGTTCCCATCGGGATCCTTATTTAGCTTCCTGTTCCAATCGGGATAACCATTCATCTTTCTGTTCTCATTAGGATAATCATTCATCTTTCTGTTCTCATTAGGATAATCATTCATCTTCCTGTTCCCATCCGGATAATCATTCATTTTCCTGTTCCCAACGGGATCACTGTTCACCTTCTTGTTCCCATCGGGATCTTCATTCGTCTTTATGTTCCCATTGGGATCCTCATTCATCTTCTTGTTCCCATCGGTATCCTTATTCATCTTGTTGTTCCCATCGGGATCGTCATTCAATTTCCTGATAGCATCGGGATCCTAGTTCACCTTCCTGTTCGCATCGGGATCTTCTTTCATCTCCTTGTTCCCATCCGGATCCTCATTCATCTTCTTGTTCCCATCTGGATCCTCATTCATCTCCCTGTTTCCATCGGGATCCTCATTCAGCCTTTATCCAAACGCTTCCTCTGCTGTTTTTATTCTCTTAATCACGTATTTCATTTTCGTCACTTTGTATGCATTCAACCGCACCGCCGTGTCATTCTCATCTGAATTATCAAGCATTTGCATGTACGCGTTCTGCTTGCTTTTTACTAAAACCATCACATTGCAATTCCACCATGCACCCATTTTGCTTCCCCTTTCCATTTTTAGCACATTAACAGTCATTCATCCTTTGCAGTACCTACTACCACTTCTTTCTCTTTTTTCACATTTACTTTCACCCCATCCTCGCACTTATTTCTTTTTCTTCTACTCTCAAACATTCTCAAATTTATTCTCCCCTTTCTCTCTGATTCAATAACCGGTGACTTCTAATTTTCCTTCAGCTACACCTTCTTCACATCTTTTTATCCATGTAGCAACTAGTTTAACTTTAATCACCACAATCATGTTATCAGATATTCCCATACCTCAAACATCTGATCGACGAGGATCGAATGTCCTGTGAGGATGAACCCGTTCGATACCCTCACTTCCTTAGAGATGGCAAAAAAATACTATTTACCATTAATAGTCAACTAATTTGCGCTCAGGAAGAATGCTATAGGTCTTCAGTAGCCTACATGAACACGTTTGGTTGAGGATAGGTGGAGGAAGGTTCGGGATAATTACGCACACTGAGGTTTCCTAGTACTTCAAATGGACTTCTCTTTTACCTATTATATAATTTCACTTTCTTGGCAATCCTCTTATGCGAAACTTTCTAGCCCAGATACCATCGTTAGTTTTCGCCACTTTCTAAATGAAGAATAGTAAAAAGAGAACGGCAAAGATGAGTCCAAATTATAACTTTTGTTGGCAATTCTTCCCTGTCCACAGAAGCAACAAAAACCTGCTCGAGACAGGTTATAACCTTTAGAGTTCTAATAGTCTCCTCTTCAATGAATCCGCCAAGGAACCCTCAACTCATGACTAAATATTTGTGATCACAATACTCTTACCCTTTGGAAGACAATTGATGCCATTGCCGTAAGAGTCCTCATTGCAGGCACAACAGAAGCCGTTGTCGAAATCGCGGCAGAAGCCAGAGGAATGGCAGACACCTCCTTCGGACGAGCAGGAAGATGCTACTTGCTGAAATCTCCCGTAAGAATCCAATCCTTCCAAGAGAGGGAAACCCGACAGCTTATCTGGTACTTGGATGTTTTTCCCAGGAGAAATTTTCCCTACCCTAAACATCCATACACCAGGTTGACCGACATTGCTCCACCTGGGGAAAAGCGATTTCTCTTGGTGATAATGTTAGCTCATTCAAATGGCTTTTTAAAATTTCTGTTTTTAGAGAAATGGATGGTTGCCTAGTCGTGTATGTAACGCTCTTGAAGAGGGTTGAGGAACTCCAGGAGACTTCTTTAGCGGATTAAGAAATTATTATTATTACCCTTACCTAACCACATTGACTAGAACGTTATTATTAATTTATCAATATATATATATATATATATATATATATATATATATATATATAATTCTTTACATAGGAGACAGGTTTCCGAAGTGACTGAATTCCATCATCAGCCAAAAATAATATGCGAAAAGGCTAATGGTTATGTCCTTATATACCAGCCGTTTATTTTCTTCTTTAGAATGAGAAAAAAGAATAAAGTCAAAGAGTTATTTTGGGCAACCTAAGTAAAATTAAAAACTACATTAGAAAATCATTGACAAAGCTAAACAGGTTTGGAAGGAAGGGACGAGAGCGGAAATTTCCTTCGGAATGGTTAAAATTAGTGATTTCTCGGATGAATGTTTCTTCGCCTATTTTCCTTTTGATTGCGGAATCACATCTGGAGATAAGTTTCGATTTATCGAAGCTGATGAGGTTGGGTTTAATATTATACGACTGGGTTTCAACCCTCAAAAGTTCTTTTTCACGGCGAAGGTTCGGAGATAAATTAAGATAGTGAGCGGCCCGTTTCGCCGACATAAAAACGTAGGCAGCCATCGCACAATATATGTATACTCCTGGGTAGGTAATGGACGGAGGGAGAGGCTCATGACGAAGAAATCGTTCAAGAGTAAAAGGGGAAGAGAGTGCAATATGGGAGAGTTTTGATGTTTGGTTTTTTTTAAGAAAATGTAGCGAAGTATTTATATCGCTGAGTTTAAGGTTTAGGACATTTCTTAATTAGAGAGAAAAATGTGTACCTGCCATTTAAATGGGAGGAATCAATTAACTAGATGAGATACTGGAGAGCTTTTAAAGTATGGGTTAAGTGATTCAATTCATCTTGAGGAAGAATAGGATCACAAATTCTGTAAACTCGTAGAAAAGGTGACTGGAGAACTCCTTGTTTGGTGCATGAGTCATAAAAAGATAAGAAATGAAGGTATGGTTCGCATTGTGTCTCTACGATAGACTGTGAAGGATGGGCCGCGGATGTTCTTACCGGTCTCCTTGACGTTGAGCAATGGGAGCACACTATCAGATTCTCATTCAACTCTAAAATGGTTACTTAAGTGTAAGGAGTTAGGTATGGTGAAATGGGTCGTTCATTATCCTAACACATCTACGAACAATGGGGATTTTTGCTGGGAAAAAAGAGCTTTCGACGGTTGAAACCCAGTCTATAATCTTAAACCCACCTCATCAACTTCGATAAATCGAAACTTATCTTCAGATGTGATTCCGCAATCAAAAGGAAAATAGTCGAAGCACCACTCATCCGAGAAATCCCTAATTTTAACCATTCCGAAGCTAATGGTTTGCTCAATAGAAACTCCGGCAAATTAGAATTCAGTGACCCACCTGATTTAGTATTATTTATCTCCTCCATTGCTGGCTTTGGCAATATTTTTTTCCGTATTTAATTTTACTTGAGCTTCGCAATGTTCAGTTTTATATAAGGTCAAACCCATTAGCCTTTTCTGTTATTATTCCTGAAATGATGATGGAATCCAGTCACTTCGGAAACCTGTCTCCTAAGTAAAGAATTATATATATATATATATATATATATATATATATATATATATATATATATATATATATATATATATATATATATATATATATAACTTTCCTTAAAACAACATTTTCCTTCTTTCAGGAAAATCCCTCTTGTAGGAAAGTTAGGTCCTGCCAATATATTAGGTTGTCACAATTCTTTTTAAAGGAAAGTAAATATTTTTTCATGTACAAAAATTACACTTATTCACTATAATTTCCATGATTATTGACAATGTTTAAGATCCATCGTTTACCTAAACAGTGGATACCTTTCTTGAAGAAATCATTCGGTTTTGATATGATTTCCTATTTTCCCCTCATATCAGGGCAAATTTTCATTTAGGTGTTTTTATGACTTAAATGGCACTCAGATAGATGGTGCAGATTCCAGTAAATATGGAGGATAGGGAAGAACTTTCTTACCAAACGCATTCGTTCTTTATCTAGTCAAACATGCCCCGTGTGAGCGTGCATCGTCATGAAAGAGACCCTTTCGATTGGCCAGCATTGTTTTATGCTGTTAGATACCACGTCAACAAGTAGGAATGAATTTTTGTTAGCGATCGAGCCTTTGTTCTTTTTCGCTTGTTATTGCAGTGAAGAACCCTTTTTTCCCACTCCGTGACAATTCTTTCAGAAATGCCCAACGGACATTTTGAGCCAATAGAAACAATAGCAATATTCACACGTTGTCCTCCAGACAGTTCATGCGGCACCCAAACAACACTTTTATAGTTCAGAAAGGCATAGACATTATTAGCTTAAAAAAGGACTAGTCATTATTACAGCATAAAAAGAGGCCTAAGCATTACTACAGCTATCTTTAAATTGCTTATAGCAAATTTGGATAAATCTAAACAAGTCTAACGAGCATTTGTTTAGATTTCTTCTTAAAACAACAATTATTTCTTGACAACCTGATATTTTTTTTATTTATATACATCGAAAATTTCATTTGGTTTACTCTTTGATATTTTTATGTAACATCTGTCATGTTTAGTCCAATAAGCGAGCATCCTGATAGACAGGAACCTTAAGGAACATGTCCTCTAAACGTTTTGGTAGCTGCTGTATTTAAGCTTTCAAATAAGGGTCATAAACTTACCGATGGAGATTTCGAACTTGGTCTGTGCCCGAGCCACGAAGCGTAAATACCCTTCTGTCCGCAGCAATGAGACCAGCTTGTCCTAGGGCATCGGGCAGACCTGCGGTCTTGCCGTCGCTCTGCAGCCACTGGATGCCACCATCGGCGTAATTGAAGATGACATATGATTCTTGACCATCGGTTGCCAAGATAACTTGGAAGGTGTTCATCTGTAATGCGGGAAGTTTCGTTCATAGTCATGCAACCTGGAAATAAGAGTGTAAACGAGATCTTGCCTCTGTCCACCATGGATGTCGGAATCCATTTGTCTTCTCAAGTGAAAACAAATAATCAAGATTCTAAGCCAGCTATAAAATACACAGAAGTAAGAAACAGCAGCCCTGCGATCATTATTTTAGGGTATGCGGTGAGAAGAATAGTTATGGCCTTTAACACTATAAGACTACAATAATTTATCATAAGCCCATTAGTGAGGAAATAATACCTGAAGAGTTCAAAGAAGCTAATTTAGCACCAATTAAAAAAAAATAGACTGATCCTGGAAAGCTTTGACCTATTTCCCTTACTCTACGGTAGGTAAATTTTGGGATACATTTATAGTTTCAACCACAATTTATCTACACCATGGAATTTAGTTTTTTCGTATGATTCTCAGTTTGATTCATTTGAATTCATGATTTACTTCCATCGCTAACTACTCATTTAAACATGTGTTTTAACCAAACCTTTACAACTACCCCTCGCCATAATGATGATTTAATGTTTCATGTGGTGGCCTACTTTAGCTTTTATACATAAATTCCGCACCTTTGTAAATGTTTGAATGTCATTAAAATTCATTTAGTTTTTCTTTAATTATTCAATACTGTATAATAAAGATGCAAGTTACTTGGAGTCACGCTTTTAAGTAGAAAATAGTAAATAATTCAATCATTCGAATGGGCGCTAGATGTAAATGAGAAAAAAAGTGCCAACTCAGCCTAGTTGACCAAACGTAAGTAAAGTAGCTAATCTATATATACATGTTGTCCATCATTTTGTTCAGTTCCATGTTGAAGGATACAGGGGACACGTAGTATAGGATATGTGCGTGAAGAATACACGCCAGCAGTTTCGTGGGGATCGAGTCTGACAGTTGGATGAATATTTGTGGCTGAGGTTAGGGCTGTGTTACTGCGGTTGCGGAAAAGATCGTGCTGCTCGGGCGTATGATTTGGTTGAGTAAACTTTGTCTGCAGTCTTCTTACGGTTCCATCGTTCTTTGCGCATAGCGCACTGCATGTTCATGGCTCTGTGTGGCCTCGAGCTGTTTATGCACTTTTTTTCTTGTGAGACGCAGCGCATCCATACGAGCCCTTCCTGACCGCATTCCGAGCACAATCTTCTCTTTTCGGAAGCAATTTTAGGTGAGGCGATCCTGTATTTTATAGTAGTCGAAGCACGTCAGTAAGTACGTGGAGGCAAATGGCATAAAACCCATAAAGTTCCCCTCCAACTCTCCCTCTGAAAAATATCTAGCCCTGCGGGCTGTAGCTCACACTCTAAACGACGCAACAGTGTCAACAAAAACGGCAGAGGAAGTGACCCCAGAGCTAAAGGAGTCTGCCCCCGTGCTTCGACTGAGCATACCAGCCTAAAGACACCCCATAAAAATAGAAGATGAAACCCCAGTACTAAAAAGAGAAGCCAAATAAACTTCCAAGTCATACTCGATGCCAGACAAATCAATCTGGTCACCGCAATTAATAAAAACAACACCCAAACTAGGATCTTCACCACTGAAGACATTGCTACAAGTATCCACAAAGGGTACTTTAAATGGTACTTCGAGTCCTCAACATAATCGGAAGTAGTTAAGACCGCCCTGCTGAAAAAAATGGTAAAACTGTAGGACTGGTCACTCAATTTCTTTGAGCCGAGTCCGTAAAAAAAGCTTCGCTCCGGTAGGCCTTACAGCCATCCTAAGTACCAAAAGTCTCAGAATAATCCCAGGAAGTAAACATGGCCGCAAGAAACAGATTTGCAATTCTGCGTATACCGTACAAGATGGACCTATCACTGCTACTAGCTGTTCAATATTTACAAAGAAAGTGACCCGGATATTGTCTATTCCGAAACTGGAGTAAGAGATGCGGATCCCATCAAGGCCTTTGGCTTGCACGTCTTGCAAAGGAACTTGACTTGCGCGAGATATGATGAAGCGGCAATTGCGGTACGATCAGGATTAAAGTTTATAAAGGGGAGAAAGACGGACGATTCCTTCCTGTCCTTCACTCTCAAGACGTACATTCGGAACATTCAGGTGAGTTTGGGGTACTAGCCGCCAAGGAAAAGGTACCTTCCAATTAACGACCTGTTCACGCTGTTCGGAAAGGTCCACTCGGTCATCATCGCTAGCGACCTCAACACCAGATCAATAATCGCTGGCTGGCTACACCCGAGCGGACTGTAGAAGAAAGAACCTAGACTTACACCTGCGTAAAGGCACAGCGGGGAGGATGGGTCTGGACTTACCGACGTTTATGTACCAAGGGATAGCCACCAAGCCAGACATCGTGTTTACAGATCTCAACATTTCCTTCCACTATTTTGTACAACCTAGCCCTCTGAGACCCAGTAATCATATCCCTATGGTCATTACTATGGCTACCGCTCCTATTCCTATCCCCTCGCCATCAAGAAAGAACTTTTAGGCTGAAAAGGTCTACAGAAGATCATTCCCGTAGGAAATTTCCAAGTGTGGTGGTGCTACGCAAGGGCTTATATTTTGCGACCGCAGAAAATATAACCTCGATCGCAAAGCACAAGGTCTTTCCCGAAGCGCAAAACTCAAGAAAGGATCGTCCTGCAGCAGCAATTCTAGCTGAGTTACGACGACGTCTGAGCCGCTGGATACGCCAGCACAATGGACTTTGCGTTGATCCAGCAACTCAAATAGTAAGTGCACGCTGCGCTATCGCAGGAGATCAGAGAAAAGTGGGACTGTACGATCCTCAAATACGATGTTGAAGACAACCCAAGAAGTTTTTGGTACGTCATCAGAAAGTTGAGAGGGTGACCAACATCAAAAGCTGACTCTCCCATAGTGAACCTTAACAAGTGCGCCAAAAACTCTAAAAGAAAAAGCCGAGCTTTTTAGAGAAGTGTGGAGTGACGTTTTACGCGTCTCTGAGGAAGAGGAGAAAAGCTTCAATCTGGACTTCGAAGACAAAGTTCTGTAGCACATAGAGAGAAGCCACAAAAGGTTTATCGCGTAAAGAGCCTCAAACCTCAACACTTTGCGGGAGTGCACCCCGGAAGGCATGGCGATCTCCCAAGCTGAACTAAATACTGCAATCTCCAGCTTTAAGATTTTTTTTTTTTAATTAAGGGGCTATCTGGCGACTGCCGACTAAGGCATAAGTTGCCGTAAACAAACAGCCTAATTTAGGCTACTTTAAAAAATTAAACAGAAAACAATAAAAAGGAATAACAATAACAATAACAAAGCAATAACAAAACAATTACAAAAACAACAATTAAATCGCGTTAAATAAAAGGGAGAAGGCCGGCCTCCCCCCAAAAGTCAATAAGTCCACCAGTCAAAGTACACGCACTCATCCCGAGAACAAGGGACAGGCGGTAGCGACCCCGCCCATCCCGGTACCGGGACAGGTGTCGTGCGCGAAGATCACCCAGACTGGGACATTCGACAAGAATGTGCCGAACAGTCTGGGGGACGACGCAGTCGTTGCAATAGGGCGCAGGCGAGCGCTCCATCAGATAGCGATGCGTCACACGAGTGTGTCCAATTCGGAGACGACAGAAAGCAACCTGAAGCCGCCGCGGCATTGGGGGATAGGTCCATGGGAACAGTCGCGGCGCAATGGCACGCAACTTTAAGTTCCCTTCGACCGTCTCCCATCTTCTTTGCCAAGCAGTCCGAAGAGCTGCCCGTATTCCTGCCATGTAGTCGGTGTGAGGAAGAGCGAAACGCTGGTCCGGTCGCGGAGTCCTCGCGGACTCTTTGGCGCCCTCATCGGCGCGCTCATTCCCCGCAATTCCTACATGTCCAGGAACCCAGCAGAAGATAATCTCGACATCTGCCCGGCTCGCCAAAACCGTGGCGTCACGGATATCGCGAACCAGGGGATGCGGAGATTCCAATGCCCCGAGAGCACTCAGGGCGCTTTGTGAGTCGCTATAGATCACAATCCGGTCTCCGAACCGGGCACGTCGCGTAATCTCCCGTACCGAGTGGTGTATTGCCACCAGCTCGGCCGTGAAGACAGACGCAGCGCCTGGTAGAGCCCCGCTGACTTCAAACAGAGGGGATACGGCGTGGAAGCCGACCCCCTCTTGGGAATGGGAGCCATCCGTATACACTGGCACGGTACCAGCGTGACACGATGTGTGCTCCAAAAAGGTCGAACGCAATACTCCCGGCGCAGTACAAGCTTTGGGAGCAGAGGCGTCGCGACAAATAGCCAAATGTGGTACCCTCCAGGGTGGCGTCCTGGGCAGAACCAGGGGCGCCACCGGCCCGAGAGCTATATCTACCTCTCGAAGGAGTTTCCTGGCCCTAAACCCAAAGGGCTTAGGGTATGACTGGCGTCTCTCGGCGGCATAGGCACCATCGAGATCAGCTGCGGATGCAGTGAGAGCTGTTGGCGACTGAGGGAGGCGCCGGGCTCGCGCGTACAGGCGAGTGATGCACTGCACGCGGCGCAGAGCGAGTGGCATCTCCCCAGCATCGACCAACAGGCTCTCAATGGGGGAAGTGCGGAAGGCACCGGTCGCAAGGCGAAGGCCGGTGTGGTGGATCGAATCCACCTTCCGCAATAAACGCTCGGCTGCGGATGCATAAAACTCGCATCCGTAGTCGAGCTTCGAGCGAACAAAGGATCGATAAAAAAGTAAGGCGGTAGCCCTATCAGCGCCCCAAGCGCTGAACGTCACGGAACGGAGAATGTCCATGGCGCGGGTACAAGAGACCCTAAGGCTGCGAATATGAGCTTCCCAGGTGAGGCGTCGGTCGAATACAAGACCAAGGAAACGGTGCGACTCAACCACATCCAGGCGCACCCCATTAAGAAACAAATCTGGGTCGGGGTGAAGCCGTGGATGGCGGCAGAAGTGCACCACCTTAGTCTTGGCCAAAGAAAACCGAAACCTGTGCGCTTCGGCATAGTGAGAGACGCGGTTCAATGCCTGTTGGAGTCGACGCTCCAGAGTTGGCATCTGGGCCGCGCCAAACGAGATCGAAAGGTCGTCCACGTAGAGCGTAGCGAGAACATCTTCCGGCAGCACCGAGGTGATGCCTATGATGCTCAGGGCAAAAAGTGTGACACTGAGGACACTTCCCTGCGGGACACCCTCTTCCTGCTCCTTTGGGCCGGAGAGGGCTCCCCCCACCCGTACGCGGAATCGACGATCTCGCAAAAATTCAGATATAAAAATTGGGAGGCGTCCCATCGCCCCCATCGTGTGGAGAGTCTCCATGATACCGTATCGCTATGTGGTATCATAGGCCTTCTCCAGATCAAAAAACACCGTGGCGTAGTGCTGTCTACGAAGGAAAGCCTCGCAGACGGCACTTTCCAGTCGGAGCAGAGCATCCGACGTGGAGTGGAACTTACGGAAGCCGCACTGTGCAGAAGACAGATGGCCTCCGCTGTCCAGGAAATAGGCTAATCTAACATTTACCAATTTCTCCATCAACTTGCACACGCAAGAGGTTAGAGAAATTGGGCGGAAACCGGTCGGAGTAGAGTGATCTCTCCCCGGCTTGCGAAAGGCAAGCACAGTAGCGATTCGCCAGGAGTCTGGGAGAAGACCTTCCACCCAGATCCTGTTGAACAAATCTAACAGAAAGGCCATGCCTCGCTCACCCAGGTGTCGAAGCATGGCGTACGGGACATCGTCCGGACCATGGGCGGTGTCCGCGCACGAAGCGAGAGCGGAACGCAACTCACTCACAGTAAACTTGTCGTTGAAGGGTTCTCCGCCTCAGGAGGTAAAGTCCAGCCGGCGGCCTTCCGCGACATCACGACGTGCATTGAATGCTGGCGGAGCAGCATCACGGCTAGAGAATGCGGAAAAAGCGGTCGCTAAGGATTCCGCCACGGACGCGGGGTCCGAGATTGCGGTCCCATTCTCCTGGAGAACGGGAGGGGGGTCCTGCGAGAACTTGCCCCGAATCCTTTTGACTCGCTTCCACACCTCAGCTAAAGGGGTCTTCCCGTTAGGGGAAGACACGTATGACCGCCAAGAAGAGCGGCGGGCGTGCTTCGAAATATACCGGAACCTAGCCCTAGCCCGACGAAATTCAGCGACAGTGAAATCGTTCGGGCGGCGATTATAGCGCATGTAGGCATAACGCTTCTGTTTGAGGGCCGTCTCACACTCGGCCGACCACCATGGGAGTGGTCGGCGTGCAAAACGGCCAGACGTCCTAGGAATAGTAGTCAGGCCTACGGCGATGAGGTTGCCGGAGAAGAACTCAACGGCCTCATCTACCGACCTAAACTCCTCGACTGAGATAGAGAATTCAGTCATTTCCTGAAATGCAGGCCACCGCGCCTGCGCCAAGCACCACCGAGGTGGTCTCTCAGGCGGCAGTTGCCCTGAAAATGATATTTGAATGGGAAAGTGATCACTACCATGGAGGTCATCGACCACCCCCCAATCAAAATCAAGCTGTGCATCTGAAGAGCACAAAGATAGGTCAAGGCAAGAAAATGAAGCGGTTCTCGGACAGTGATGCGTAAACTCATCCACGTTTAGGACACCCATCTCAAGCTCTTCGATCAGATCGGCAAGGACTTGTCCCCTGGGATTTATGGAGTAATCTCCCCAGAGAGGATGCCTGCCGTTCAGATCTCCAAGCAAGAGATAGGGCCTCGGCAACCGTGCCACGACGCGGCGGAAGTCCCCCGCGTCGAAGTCAGCTGACGGTGGAATGTACGCAGAAATGATAGTATACCTCCTATCCAGGTGCAGCTGCACAGCCACTGCCTGAAAGGAGGTATCTAAAGAGGAAGGAAGAACGGAGAAATCATGCCGGGTGTAAACCGCGCATCCCCCAGCCCGGCCATCCCGCGGTGGTGGGGTCGCAAGACCCTTATACCCCGGGAGGGCAGGCAGCGGGCACGCGCCTAGCATGGTCTCCTGCAAAAAAATAGCTAACGGGGAACGGGACGAGACGAGCCTCCGCAGCTCCTCCCACTTGGCCCGGAGTCCACGGCAATTCCATTGAAGGAATATGCCCTCCAGGCCTAGCTCGGAGGAGACGCGGGGGCCCTCCTCGAATTGAAGACCCTCACGGGAATGGCCGTACGCTTCCCGGGGGCAGAACCCTGGGCGCTGTTGGCCGGACAAAGCGCTGTCGCCTTCGAGGACTTATTGGGGGAGGTTGGGCTCGCCATGCGAGTCTTTTCCTCCCTCCGCCTCGAAACCTTAGGCGGGCGTTGCGGCTTGGGAGGCGGGGGGCCCTCTTTTCGAGGAACCACCGTCTCCGAGCCACTCGCTCCACCTCGGGGCGTGGGCGAAGGGGCCGAAGCTCCTTTGTTGCTGTCCTC
The DNA here is from genome assembly GCA_963969495.1 of Ceratothoa steindachneri. Taxonomy (NCBI): domain Eukaryota; kingdom Metazoa; phylum Arthropoda; class Malacostraca; order Isopoda; family Cymothoidae; genus Ceratothoa; species Ceratothoa steindachneri. The sequence goes on along the minus strand of OZ018320.1, from coordinate 140,872,205 downwards.
CTTTCGGGAAACAGCTTTAGGAACCCCGGAAGATGGCCTAGCGACCATCTTCAGGGGTGTTGCCTCCTGTGAGTCTAACGACTCTGTGGAGGCGCGTGGCCGTTTCGCCTTACGGGAAACGGTCACGCTGGGGGAAGAGGGGGGGAGCCCTGGTATTAGCCGGGGCTGGGTGTGAACCCTTTTTGCCGCCAGCTCTACCAGGGGAGCGCCCGGGTGTAGTAGAGCCCGCAGAAGGGCTCCGAATGGGCGCGGAAACAACCGTGCTCGTTGGCCTGGATGGGCCAGGAGCAGAGGGTGCTTTTCTAACTATTGAGGCATATGACGTCCCAGGCAGAGCCGGGCGCGCCAGGACCAAGTCCTTAGCCTCGCGGAATGAGAGTCGATCCTGGGCCTGAATGGCCAGGATTTCTTTCTCAAGGAGATATGCACCACATTGCTTCGAAGAAGCAGGGTGCGGCTCTCCGCAATTGACACACTTGGCCACACACGATTTGGACTTATCGTGTGCGACCTTGGAGCAATTTACACAGACTTCGGGTGACCCCGATTTTGCACGTCTACATGATCGATTCGTGTGGCCGAAGCGGTGACAGTAATAGCACCGCCGCGGCAGTGGCACGAATGCCTTTACGCGGTAGCGGTACCAACCGGCACGCACCGACTCAGGGAGCTTGTCACAGTCGAACGTGACGAAGAGTGTAGGGGTGGGTCTTGAGGCCCCTCCCTGTTTTCTCATCACACGTTCGACCTTGACCGCCCCATGGTCGGCCAGCTCTAGGGTGATGTCTTCTATGGAGTAGTCAACGAGTTCCCTCGCATAAACTACTCCTTTTACAAAGTTCATGGTAGAGTGCGGCGTCACACTCACCGGGGTGCCATGAAGTGTCCGAAGAGCACTTATCTTGGCCGCCTCGGCGGGATTCGCCGCATTCGCCAGAAGGCTCCCGTCCGAGAAACGGGTTACCTTCGGCTCTCTACCAATTGCACTAGCTAATCCTCTCCGCTGATGGATCATGTTGCCCTTGGACAACATGGTGCCATCAGTGGAGCGAATAACGAGGAAGCGTTTGAAGCCAGCGGGCTCGAAAACGCCAGGTAACCTCTGAATGAGGGGCCCCGATGTCATCGAGGCTCCGCCCTGTGCACTCTTGGTCTTAGTCAGGGGCTCCGCACACGAGGGGGTAGAGGGGCCGGATGTGCCGATCTTGGCTTGGTCGCCTACCAAAGTGGCAGCAGACCCATCCGTCCCCGCAGCCCCCGCGGATGGAGAGGAGCCCCGAGTCTTTTTCGTCTTTCTTGTCTTTTTCTTCTTTTTAGGAGAGGAGGGCGGGGAATGAACCCGCTTTTCACCCCCGCCGGTAGAAGCCCCCAGGCCAGATGGACCGGCCTCAGCCAGGTCCTTCTCTGAAATGGAGAAAGTCCCGGTGGGCGCAGGGGATTCATCCGGAGGAGATCCCTCCCCTCCTTGTCCTGCCTGAGAATCCACAGCCGTTTGATGAGGACCTTGCATAGGGGCGGATTCGGGTTCGGTGCTTGGCGCCAAGCCCGGATTCCCCCCCATGGAAGGCCCTACCTTCTGAGGTTGGTTTTCCTCAAGGACCATGTCTATCACAGGAGGGGCCTCCAGTTGGCCATCCCCTCCCAGGACATCGCAGGTCCCCTTGGCAGCGTCATAAGTCTTTAGTGGGGAGGCACAGGCCTTGACCCCGGCAAGGTTTAATATTTTTGCCAGCAGGTCTTTTGAGGGAAGCGACCGAAGGGGCCTGGCTTCCCTCTTCCCCCTAAGGGGGTTTGCCCTACCGAGCCGCTTGTACGAGGGGCGGTCGGCAATGGGCTGCCTGCTGGCTTTCTTGGCATTCCCCTTAGAAAGCATAGGAGGGACTGCCGCTGGAGATAGGGAGGTGCCCGAAAGCACCTCCAGAGAAGGGGGTGAGGGGGAGTCCCCTACACCCGTAGGCGTAGGAGAGGAGTAAGCCTCCTCTCCGGTTAAAGAGGTATGGAGGGTCCCCTGCGCAAGCACAGGGGGGGGGACCTCCATCTTTTCTGTGGAGCTGCACGAGGGCGGCTCCGTTGTTGTTATAGGGGGAATTAAGGGGAGATGGTTTTTTTTTTCATCATTGGGCATGGTGACCCTCTTTGTTTTACGGGACGCAATCGCTCACCACCTCTTGCAGTAGCCCGCACTGCAAGAGGTGCTTACAGGCCCGGCAGAGCCAGGCGCCGCCATTTGGGACCACCCCTCCCGCCTGGTGGCCTGGCAGTCCTTCGGCATGGCGGCTCCACCTTGAACACGGCGTAAAACGGATAGATTTTGAAGACGAGAGGAAAAGGGATGTGAGGAAGGTATGGGTGGGGATGAAGCAGGTTGTTAAAAGCCAACCACCCCAGACCGGAGCTCAGGGGTTAGGGGGCATTGTCCCCTCCCCCCTCAGCCCCGATCCGGGACGATTGGCTGAGAAGAAGGTCAGCTTCTACCCTGTGAAATTAGAGGCTGACCAGAGAAAGTTGTGGGAGAGGTTGTATGAAAAGCGACGAGGTAGGATAGGAATACAGGCTATCTGAAGGAAGGAAGAGAGGCTAAGCTGGGGCCGGACGGGGTGCTGAGTCCCGTCAGCACGGCGGCCAGAATGGCAAATCGTCGCGCCCCTTACGGGGTCCAGCTTTAAGAAAACAGCTTCTGCTTAAGCCTAATAACAACGAGGCTTTAAAGAGCCCCCAGTGAGGACAAAACCAGTGTTAAATCTTTTTAATGCGACATTAGTGGCAGGATACTTCCCAGACGGCCTGAAAATATACAAAATGATCTTTATTCCCAAACCATGGAAATCTAAAGATCAAGTGATGAGCTACAGGCCAGATCTCACTTCTAGAGATAATCGAGAAAGTATTCGAAAGGATTCAAAATAACAGGCTGAGCTCCCAGCTGACGTTACACCTGGGATTCCTAACCTGGGGTCCATGGATAGGTTTCAAGGGGTTCGTGAGGGTCAGATTAAATAAAATAAATGGGTTCGTAATCCTTATCTAGCCAACATAGACTGCATCAGTGATAAAGACCTTGCCAAAGATGACCTCATTGACCTGAAGACAAAGGAAATCTTACGAAGTGAATTCAACTTGAAGAGTCTTCGAGAATTCTGGTGTGAGTTGACACAAGCTTACCCTCGTCTGGTAGAGCGAGCTATGAGTGCTCTGATTCCCTTTGCTACTACGTACCTTTGTGAATCAGGGTTTTAAGCACTTGTTTCTATCAAAACGAAAAGTCGAAACAAATTGGACGTCAGAGATGACATGCGTGTCACCTTATCAAAGACCACTTCACAGTTTCAGCTTCTTATTCAAGACAAACAAAAACAACCGTCGCTAAAATAAACTAGCTAACAAGAGAGAAAGTAGTATTTGTGGTATATTTGAGCAGGATCAAAATAATTTGGTTTAATTTGCACAAGATAACTGTATTTATTTTATTTAAATGAGTAGAATTTACTTTTAAATTGAAAAGGAGTGAGTTATTTGTTAAGATTGTTTACTTTATTTATATTTTTGTATGCTATAGGCCTACATGTATGAGGCAATCATAATTATATTATGTCAATAAAATAAAGTACATATATTAATTGCAGGCAAAGTTGTTTTTATGACTTTTATGTAAAAACTTCCTTGGAGGGGGTCCATAGCTTTCATCACCTTCTTAAATGGGTCCATGACTGAATAAAGGTTAAGAACCCCTGCGTTACACTTACTGCAGAACACCGAACAACATGGCTTTCGCAAGAAAAGGAGCACGGAGACTCCAATCGCTTTAACATAGCAGCATGCAGCCAAGGGGCTTGCATCTGGTTGCATGATGGATCTAGTTTGCCGGGTTGTGAAAAATCCTTCGATAAGGTGTAGATCGATGGACTTAAGTACAAGACTCGGGTTGTCACTTCATTTCTAAAAAATCCTCCAAAGCTACCTTGCCGGCAGAAGAGCGGTGATAGCATTTGGAAACCACGTCGGGGCCCCATTTGACTTGCAATCCGGAGTCCCTCAAGGAGGATGTCTGAGTCCCATCCTCTTTACGGTCTATACCAGGGACATTCCGAAACCTCTGTTGGCCCCTAACCCTCAACGTACAGTGCCCGGACGACATCATCCATATTGCGACTCACCAAACGAGATCTGAAAGAGTGATGTCAGGGCGAGTGCAGCCGAGGCCCAGAAAATATCTCCAGGTACGAAGAGAAGTGAAAGATCCAAACAAACCAGACTGAATTCACCGCAGTCGCGATTGGCAGACGGAAGACGGAGCCCACCCGACTGGAAAACTCTACCATTAATTCTTCCCCGAGGGCAAGCATCCTAGGCTACAGAATCTCCAAACACGGCACAGGAAGGCATATAAACTCAAAGGTTCAAGCTGCGAAACTATAACTCGACAGACTCCACAGATTTCGTAACTGAAGGCACAAAAAAAATAAAAAGAAACTGTATAGTGTTTATATAAGAACTAAACTGTTCTACCGAAAAGTTACACAAAATAAACACTCAAGAAGCAGGATGATTCAGATGTATTGGTGCAAAATCGGGCACTACGCTTCATCCACAACGTGAAATGGACCACTATGTCACATCAATGGAGATGCACAGAAGAACAGGATATAGACGGTCAATGTCTTCTTGCATTCATTTAGCACTACCATCTAGGACAGCCTGGAGGAACTATTCCACCAGGTCATGTAGACGTTTTGTTAGGACTACAGACCGGGAGAGATACAAGTGGTATATGCCTCCAGCGAGGTCAGTGGCCGCACCGGCCATCTACAGGTGACTCTGTAGCCAACCTGTTCGAGCTTAGTGGCCGCACCAGCCATCTACAGGTGACTCTGCAGTCAACCTACTCGAGGTTAGTGGCCGCACCGGACATCTACAGGTGACTCTGCAGCCAACCTGCTCGAGGTTAGTGGCCGCACCGGCCATCTACAGGTGACTCTGCAGTCAACCTGCTCGAGGTTAGTACCCGCACCGGACATCTACAGGTGACTCTGCAGCCAGCCTGCTCGAGGTTAGTGGCCGCACCGGCCATCTACAGGTGACTCTGCAGACAACCTGCTCGAGGTTAGTGGCCGCACCAGCCATCTACAGGTGACTCTACAGCCAACCTGTTCGAGGTTAGTGGCCGCACCGGCCATCTACAGGTGACTACGCAGCCAACCTGCTCGAGGTTAGTGGCCGCACCGGACATCTACAGGTGCTCTGCAGCCAACCTGCTCGAGGTTAGTGGCCACACCGGCCATCTACAGGTGACTCTGCAGGCAACCTGTTCGAGGTTCATGGCCGCACCGGCCATCTACAGGTGTCTCTGCAGTCAACCTGCTCGAGGTTAGTGGCCGCACTGGTCATCTACAGGTGACTCTGCAGCAAACCTGCTCGAGGTTAGTGGCCACACTGGCCATCTACAGGCGACTCTGCGCCAACCTGCTCGAGTTTAGTGGCCGCACCGGCCATCTACAGGTGACTCTGCAGTAAACCTGCTCGAGGTTAGTGTCTGCACCGGCCATCTACAGGTGACTCTGCAGTCAACCTGTTCGAGGTTAGTGTCCGCACCGGCCATCTACAGGTGACTCTGCCGCCAACCTGCTCGAGGTTAGTGGCCGCACCGGCCATCTACAGGTGACTCTACAGCCAACCTGCTTGAGGTTAGTTGCCGCGCCGGCCATCTACAGGTGACTCTGCAGTCAACCTGCTCGAGGTTAGTGGCCGCACCGGACATCTACAGGTGACTCTGCAGCCAACCTGCTTGAGGTTAGTGGCCACACTGGCCATCTACAGGTGAGTCTGCAGGCAACCTGTTCGAGGTTAGTGGCCGCACCGGCCCTCTACAGGTGTCTCTGCAGTCAACCTGCTCGAGGTTAGTGTCCGCACCAGCCATCTACAGGTGACTCTGCAGCCAACCTGCTCGAGGTTAGTGGCCGCACCGGCCATCTACAGGTGACTCTG